>CAADRB010000049.1:307000-364133 GCA_900708905.1 Hymenolepis diminuta | reverse complement strand
TTCAATACAACCTGGTCAACGCAATCCTTGGTGTTCTTTTTCTTTCATTTACTGTTAGCCATCTGCGGCTACATACTGGTGACCCTCAACAATCTAGTGGCCCTCTACAAACTGGTGACTCTGCCACTACAAAGTCCTCTGGTCGGTTCAGTTTTCTTTCCTTGGCATGCTGTTCATTCTTCAGGAGTACTTTTGGGTGATTCATTTGGTTACAATTTGATTCTTCGTCTCACTACAATTTCTAGTGAAGATTTTCCACAAAGCATTCGACTTCCGGTCGTCCAGATTTTCAGGAGAATATTTTCCAGTTTTCCTGCCGTTTCGGCCCTTTTTTATTGGACCTCATCTTTCTACATTTTCTGGCTCGAGGCTTTCGCTCTTGCGTAAAATATTCACTTTCAGTCTCAAAGAAATATCTATGTTGGCCTAACATAGTCCACTTTCAAATCTGGTTTCATTTCTGTGCTTACAGCAGAACTCAATTCGGGATGCTGGCTTCATTCCTTCGGATTTTTTCTAGATTTCTTTATTCTGTGCCTTTCGTTCAGCAGTTTGGGTGATATTTTATTCTATCCAACAATTCCAATTCGTCCAACCATTTCAGACCGGTTAGATTCAGTTGAAGTAAACTTGTCACGAATTATTTTTTTCGAATATGCTGATCACCATAATAGACATGATACTTCAATTCCCCTTTCAGCTGAGGCATTATGGGCAGCTATTTTTATGGGAATCAGCAGTCCGCCCAAATCACTCCATGCTTTCAGTAAAGTGTTGAAGGTCGTGTCTAGCTACAGTTTGGCTTCATAGCGTCATTTATCTGCCGTCACGCATTTCTTCCTATTAACACCACCGACCTCATTCGTCGAGTAAAACTTGTGGATTTCGAGGAGTTGACTGATTTGACCTTCTGATCATGTTTTCCTTTCTGAATTCCGTTTTCATTCAGGATATTATTTCTTTATGTCCTCGCGTGCCATACAAGACAGAGACTTGAAAGGAAAAATCGGCCAAAGTGCAGTAAATTGCAGGACCAGCATTTAAATAGAGGCTGTACGGAGAGGGGAGACACTTTGGGATATACTTTCGTTAAAAATTGTCTTCAAGTCAATTTACATAACTGTGTAGGCCAAATAATCTCTGGCTCATGCCACTGTCACACTTAATGTCCAAATTCATGCATTCATTAGCAAAATCACCCAATGTGATTTACCACTTTCTTAAATCATTCTGAAGATTCATAAACATAAATCGGTTGGACAAAACTCACGAGGACCACAAAAATACTATGCATTTTAAATGATTTTTCGAGGTGACAGACAAACTAGAGAGTTCAAAACAATACTTACATGAGTAGCAGAGGTCATCCAGTTTTCGTCACGCTTTTTGGAGATAGTAAGACTATTGAGGCAGCTCGGAAGAATATTCTACACACAATTCAGACAAAATCAAGACAGATCCATTGAAAGTAAGATCTGAGATTGATTTTGGATAGATGAAACCTGTTAACCTTCGTAACAATAGTTTGACTTTTTATTATCTAGATTATGGGTTAGACCATTTTAGCTGACATCATCACATTTTCCAAACTAGTTAGTTAAAGTTCAATCTGTTTCTGATTAAGAGTGCAATTCACTGACCTGATGAAACAGTGATTCCGCAGATAGTTGGAGAGAGAAAGAATCTGAGTTTTAGTATTCATTTTCGTAAAAATTTTCTGGTAGTATTATGAGAAGTATATACTGTTTCTTTAACATTCATTCATAATGTTCCTCTTGGTTTTTCGGAATTGATTTATTATATTCTTACCGTTTCATCAGGATAAAGTCAAATTCTTCTACATTCTAGGTTATTTCCAGATTAAGTGTTCAAATTTCCTGCTCATGTTCAACCTCACGTCGCCACCTTCTGCAATCCACAAGTCCGTTATCCCAGTTTTCTGGATAGGAAAGAGAGGGAGAAAACACACAAAACACAACACGAGCTTTAATTATGACCTCGAAATGTACACACCGGCCAATAATGTAAATATGAGGCAAATATAGCTAACGTGAATGATAAAAATGTTATTTTCTCAAGGGGGAGTATCTAACAAAGTATTTTTTCTCGCATGAGTATAATATTTCCACCTTGATCAGACCACAAGATTGGAGCTTCATACCGCTAATATGTTCACCGCATTAAGCTGATAACCGTCAAGCATGAGACAAATAATCTTAGTAGAATATTGGTACAGCAAATGTCAACCACGGATTTGAAAATTGATAAGATATTGACATAGGTAGCTCAAGGTCAGAGAGCCTTATTGATATGAGGGTACACTCTACTCCTGACATTCTGAAAGCTAGTCGGAACAATAATCTCTTCTAATCGACGGCGATTTGACCTTCTAATGTTGATAATATGAAGGAACCTTTATTCTTGTTGATCAAGATATAATGTATTAGAATGACCAATTTTCTGTGTTCTGTCTCTCACCTGGTGTGAGTAAGCTATAGTCAAGCAATTTCTTATGGACACCGAGATCATAATAGCAGACACAATTTTTTAACAATATAACTGTTTAACT
Source organism: Hymenolepis diminuta (assembly GCA_900708905.1). Lineage (NCBI taxonomy): Eukaryota > Metazoa > Platyhelminthes > Cestoda > Cyclophyllidea > Hymenolepididae > Hymenolepis > Hymenolepis diminuta. The sequence goes on along the minus strand of CAADRB010000049.1, from coordinate 361,564 downwards.
CTGTTCATATGGGTTCAATACAGCTTTTAACTTGACTATCATTCTATGAAGAACAAATGATCATATTGAAAAGCAAAGCAAAGAATAACATAATCCATTACTGGTGGAATTCATTGAACCATTTAGTAATGTGAAGGGCAACCAAAAGGCGAAAATATTCCCTACTAAGACGTGTAGTTGGAACGTAATATTGTTCAACTCAATATTCATGAGTGACTGAGGAAATTCAGAGTCTAAGTAGTCGATTAACAAGTATCAAAACAGAGAAAATAAGAATATGGCATTAGAAATAGTTTTCTGAAAAGCTAATTCAACTCCAGGAACAAACAATCTGATAGACCAGCTGAAATGCGACGGAAGTTTGCAAATAAATAGGAAATTTAGGGAATGGGAAGTGGCTAAATGCAAAATTTGCTACCAAAATGTGTAACTAAGTAGCTGATCACCACAAGGCAATGCATCAGAGAAAGAATACTGCCGAAGAATCTAAATGAAAGTGACACCGTAATTTTACGGTGAAGATCTGGCATTATTGCATGGAATAAATCCTAAAATGCAAATTCCCCCTTACATATTAGTCTGTTAGGATTAAATGAGCATGCATTTGCTTTTTAAACTCTGTGCCCATTTAAAGGTGGATGGCGGGCTAATAGTGCCGTGATCATTCCAAAAGCTTTCATTTTTAATTATTAGTTCACTTATTAAAAATTATTTGAAGAAATGTTCAACATCTTTTATATTTCGTACGAAATTCAAAATTCGACAATCTGCTAATATTTTAGCATAACTATAATTTGAAATAATTCAACGATCAATCTAAAAACTGTAAATATTGAAATCACTTTTCAGACCTTTTTACTATTTTTTGCTGATTCTATTAAAATTTCACATTATTTCATGTCCGTTTCTTTAATATTTTAGTTAAAGGAGTGATTAATAAAATCACTTCAATCAACGGATTGGTTTTATTCGTCGCAATCTGATTTCACTATAATTAAATACTTCCATTTAATATTTACTTTGATTCTTAAATCTCATATCTGATTTGGAAAGTATTTTTAAAAAATGTATAGACCTAGCGAATACTTCAGAATGGGCACAATCGATGGGCACCGGGTTCGGCTGTGATGTGGTGGTGACTGGGATGAGACATACGTGTCACCTCTCTCTGTTTGTAAAGAGCAAAAGAATCTTCAATTTATAAGGGAAAATGAATGTGTAAGTACTGTTTGAAAAACATGAGCATTCATTGGGCACGGTCTACGTCAGTTATGCTCTAATGAACTACGGTGAACCAGGAAAATCGCACACCTCCTAGGCTAAGCTTTGTTGTACCCTACCAAAAATCAACTCCTGACTAAATTGCCGAAACTTTGAAATACGGTTGTGTCTGAAGATTCTGCACTTCTGTGAATATTTTAATCATTTAATACAATTTTATTAACCGTGGTCGAATATTGCAAAACCCGTTCTGAAGGCTCGTTTATCTGTAGTCCTGAGCTATCTGTAGTGAGGAGAAATAAATGTACTCATAATTTTTCCTTTGCGTAAGAGATACTTTTAAGTTAATTTCCTGGCGCTCTTCTTTTCGAAGAGGGAATTAAAAAAACTGTCAATTTCGGTAGAAAGATCCAGGTGATTGGGAATTTTGTGGTAATTATCGTGCTCGAAATGTAATCACTGTATCGTACAATTTTTATCCATTATTTTCAAGATTTCCCATCTAATCTCCAAAATTAAGAAAAAACGAAGGACCAAAAATGTCAATTTTTTGTCATGGCCACGCCATCCCAGTAAATGGATATCAGCCAATCAATGAAAATGTGAAAGAGACCTGAGATTTTTAACGGTTAGAATAGGTCTTTCCTGCCTATAATCTCCTGGCACTCTTCTTATCGAGGGAAGAATTAAAATTCTAAAATTTATGTTGTTAGCAGAAGCTGAAAGTCTTATTGCATTTTTCCGCAAAATAGAATATAGAACTTTAGTACCAACACTGTTTTAGTCAAAACAGACCGTATACTTCTGTCCAATAATAAATAAAACCAACAAATATTGAGATTCTATCAGATAAATAGTCTGTTCGATGATGCCGAATCATGGCGTTCAGTAACTTGACGAAAAATCTTTTCATTATCAGATTATAGTCTCTGGTATAATTTTTCAATTTTAAGTTTCACTTAACTATGAGTCCAAATAAACAGGAAGACACCACCTTCTTGTCTTCTGAGTCCTAAATTAAGACAGACAGCTAAAACAGAGTCATCATGTATGCAGATAATTAGTTCTGAGTATTAGCAGATCACAGGTAGAAACGCTAGGTCCAGAGGAAAGGAAAGCAAATTAAGCTCACAATGTCGCTTCTTGAGTGGAATTATTCATGAAGTCAGACATCAGCTTCCAACCATGAAGATGAGATTTGGTCAAAACATTGAATGCTTCCAGTAGTGCGCCCCTATGACTGATTTTTTCAATTTAATCATTCGTACCGAGTCTTTAAATTGACTTGTCTAAAATGAAATCTTTTTAAATTGAAAGCCAAGTTTACGTGCAATACTCGAATAAAGTACGAATAAGTAAGCAATTTTATTGTTCCCTAATTAATAATTCATTTAAATGCGTCGCTACGCTTGCCTGAATAGCTGTGCCGGAAGAAGATAAAGAAAATAAAATGTAACTTATATTTCAAATTATTTATAACATTGCATTATCCACCATCAAGAAGAAATTGAAGAATTGTAGACAAAACAGAGGCAGAAGGATAACTCCCTATGCATTTCCAGAATTACCTTTTATTCACATTCTACACGACAACACCTCGACAATACGCCCACGAAGTTGGAGTGACCTCATTTATGTCCCTATGACGTATAACCCCCGTCTGTCTGACATGTCTAAACGCGTCCATCGATTTCCCTCTTTTCTATAACTGCCTCGCTTCATATAAAATGCACATCTGCGCTCATGCTCTGGCGTGACCTTACCCAAGTGACTCATATAAAGCTACCCTTGTTTTCCAGACAACAACACACACCGGTCAGTGCGGACTCCTACACGTCCTGTTCATCTCCTCTCTTCCTCAACACGCTGCTCTCCCTCTTCCTCTCCCTCTCTCTGTTACTCATTGTGGCTTCCTTGGATACATTTTTGGTCTACTCAACTCTTGGTGTTCTGCTTCACAACTGTTTTTAGCTCTACGAATTGGTGACTGTTATTGTTGTCGTAATTTGTTAGCTGCAAACCGTTGGTTGTTATCTAACTCCGACAAGGTAAATGTATTTGGAAATTCGCTCTGGTTGATGTTTTGTTGTAATGTTCGCAATTTAAGTTCCGAGTTAATATTTATTTGGCAGAATTAAAAATTTAAATGCAACTAGATTTCCCTTTTGTTCAAGAGTGAAATTTATGACCTTCAATTTTTCTACTTGAACAAAATAAAATTCCGAAAGGACTTTATTTCGATTCCAAATGAGTTAATTCCCGTAAAATTTTGCAAATTTGATCAGATATACAATGACATATGACAGTCTTTTACAGGCTTCTCGAATGTATTACTACTTTAATAGGAAATATCAATTTTTGATGTATTAAGAGTAAAAGACGTAATCGAGAAGCACGCTTTTCTACTTATGATACTTATGTCGATGAACATAAAGAACGCCTGAAAAGTATTTACTTTGTTCCATTGCACAAGCGCTATAAATTGGATGGGAGTAACCAAGTTAAAGGATAAGCCCTGACTTTATATAGGGAGAATGAGTAACTCAGGTATTCTGCGTATAATGATAAGCACAGTCGTTGTGACTGACCCTAGATTACATACCTCTCTCCTTTTAAAAGCTGTATAAAATCGCTTCTACATTAAAAAATTCCACGAACTCGTTCCATCTTCATTCTCCATTTGGTTTCGGATTCTTCACAATGAACCTTCCCTCCAAAGTGTTGTGTGGTGAAGGTCGTAATAGGTTAGGAGTGTGATAGCTAGACCGTAGATCTCTATGGTTGTTATTTATCATTGTTTTATTAGTTGTTATTTATTAATATTTCACACTTTCCTGCGGTCGATATATGAATGTGCAAGTATAATTGAGTTTCATTATTAGGCCTAAGAGAAAATATCTTCCATAAAAGAAGCCCCACATTTCAACTCAAATATTAACTGGGGAAGTGGTGCTCACTTTACAGAGCTTTATTAAATTCCCAACACTAAGAGTATGAGGCTTTTAAAGGAGAAGAAAAGATTGAAATTAGACAAGTAAAATGGAATTTCCATATTAATGTAACACCAGGTGGCCTTTTATGATGGCGAAGGTGCCCACACAAATATAACACACTGACAAAAGCTGTACAGACGCAATAGGTTAAGCTAAAAAATATCAAACCTTATATGGTGTAAAACTGCATATCTTTTTGCAGAGTGTAATATATAGAATATTTTTCTTCTTGATTAGTTAGTAATTAAGTCGCGACAATATTTAACGACTTTCGTGTTAAATCTGATATTCTCAACTGTACACCTTATCTAATTTATATATTTGAAGAGAAGTTGCTACACTGTTTTTATTGCGAGCATTTATTTCTTCATCTTTATTTTTACATTTTGTTTTAAGGTGTTTCTAATTACATATGCCAGGCTGTCAAAACATCATTAATTCATTGGTTACTTCTGATTGGCTGACACATTAGCCAATAACAGTGAAGCTCTGGAGGGAATGATTTTAGTCACATTGGATAAGATTATTCAAAATATGCTCAATCTTTCTTCCCGAAATTACACAGAAGCCCCATTAATAAGATGCTCATTTTCACCAGAAACAGATTCCTTTGTCATTAATTTTCTAATCCCTTCCAATATTGTACGTGGGTTTATAAAGGAGATCGATTCTGTCCAGTTTCCTTATCTTGGCTACAGATGGAAGTTAAGATTTCAACGCACAAAAATGCACATTGGGGCATTTCTATTTCTTATTATCTCAAAGCCTGCGACAAACATGGAAATATATCTTGATATGTCCCTGACTATTTTAAATAGGGAGCACTTCAGCAAAAACCAACACTATGCAGATCGACAAGTGGTATTTTGTCGGGATATACCACGACATGGATGCAAAACTCTAATTGAATTGTCTGATCTTTCTGGAGGTAAATTTCTGGCAGATGATTATACTTTTCTACTTGAATTGGAGCTTTCAAATCCGAAAGTCAATATCTATGCACAGTTGACCAGCACATCAGAACTCGTTCGTTTCTTGTGCAATACTTATGTTGATTGCTATAACGCTGACGATTCAGACCATGATCCCATCTTGTTCGAGTCAAAAACACTTAATGCAGGAGGAGAAACATGCCAATTAGGCGTTGCCATATCTCACGCAAGTGTTTTTGGGACTGAACAAAAGGAAAATTCTCAAGTCAGTATGTATATATTTCGCCGAAGAAGCAAAAATCAAAGACCCAAACAGAATCTTTCCTTCATGGAATTCTCCTGTGAAATTGACTCTCATACATCTCATCGCAGAATGCAATTTCTCCTCGATCTGGAGACAGGAATGTCCTGCATGAAGAACCTTGGAAAGTTAGAAGCTGATACTGTTACCGATTTCGTTCGAGGAGGAATTGCTGATCACATAGCCAAGAAAGTGCCTTTCAAATATTTTAATCCTGTTTTAGAAATTAAATTAAATTCTCTACGCACTAGAAAGCTCATTCCACGGAAATTAATACTTCTTAGTCCCCAATCTAATTTGTACTTTTCTACATTACCTTTTGATCCCCTAAACACCCGATGGAATATATTCGCTTTCCAATATGGACGCTCATTGAGCTGTGGGCTACAGTTTGAATCAGATATAAAGAAGAAATCTTTAAATGAAAACAGTATAGATATTCTCTGGTGGAGTGTACATTTGGGAAACGGAAGTATTGAAAATGACAATATGCTGCATGATGGCGCCAAGGTTGCACTAAGTATAGCAACGCGTTTTCACCAAATGTACGGGACGGAAGTGAGCGTGGAATCACTGAATTCCGTAGCCGGGCCAGTTGATGAAAATTTCTTCGCAGAAGCCTTGTCTCCATCACAATGCCTTATTCACTATCCTGAAGATAAAATGAACGCATCAACAGTAAGTAAGGTCATATTTGCAGCTGAGACTGAAATATACTTGTCACATTTAATAAAAATAATTGCAGTCTTAAATTTGTTCAAATTCGGAGTAGTTGACTATTGCAATAAGCTTTTACGCAACTTCATTATATTTAATCGTATAAAATGACTTAAATAAAATTTAATAAAATTTTGATTCCAACTGTCAATGCAATTTGCCTGTAATTCACTTTGGAATTAAAATAAATAAGATAATTCAACGTTAGTATTTTTTAAATATTTCCGAATAATTAGTGAGAGTCTACTTGAGTTCTCAAAGACAGGTTACTTTCTCCCCTTCTCTCCCTACATGCAGATATAAACATGTTGAAAGTCTTATGTTTAGTTCTGGCTACTTTAAAATATGTGATGAAATTAGCTAGAAATGTACTTAGAGGATACAAAAACATAGAATTAGAGGTTTCTACTCTCTCAGCAGTTAAAGCGTATTCCCACTCGAAATAGACATGCTGCAGGAAAATGTCCGTTTTATTTTTTCTCATAATGAAGTTTCATGCCTCTCGATTCCAAAAAACTTTTAGGGTATTCCAGCCAAAATTTAATTGGTACTCCTAGAATTTCTCGCCAGTGATAGACTTGATTTTCTAAATGATACAATCTTATTTCTTGGTATAACTTGAAATTTAAAACAAATTCTAACCTACTGGCAAAAAAGGCTTTCATGAATTTTAGCGTTTTAGTCCAGTTTTAAATAAATTTGAATAGTGCCAATCCATACATTGTTGTTAGGTTTATTTTAACGCTTCATCAGATATTTGTTATTGGAAATAAAAAAAAATTTCGACAATAAAATATTTTTATTTTTGTTTTAAATGTTAAGACGTGCAGATTTTATGGAAATTGCAAGAATTAGAATACTTTTGTTCGCATCATAAATATTACATACAATTAGCTACATTTGATCAACTAAGTATTTCTAATTAAACAGTTTGCATAAATCTTAACTGTTCTCTTGGGTAAAATTACTGATATGTAAGCAGTAATGGACTATTTTAGAATTTCTATGAAAATGAATGTAAATGTTCATAGAGACAAAGCATTATGAAAGCAGTTTTTTCTACACAAATTGTCATCTGTACATATTGTAGGAGTTTTACTGAGACAATAAATGGAATTCAGCCACGTAAAGCTTTTCTGCGCTGTCGGATGTGAGATTTCAAGTAATTATTCCAAATTCAATGCTGCTTAACGAAATGAAGTGAAAATGTTTCAGAGACTATGACTTTCAAAATCAAACATCGTAATTCAAAATTGAATATTGAAAGCTAAAAGCAGAAAACGTGATTGTAAAGTAGCGGAAAGCTCTTTCTTTAATGGTCTAGAATGAGAGAGATATGCATCATATTCTTCCATTCTTACAGCCAGCACGATCTTTAAATAAATGAATTATTACTTTACATATGCACCTTTAGACTCAATGTTATATTCTTTGATTTACTAACTCAAAGAAGCACTTTGAGTGAAATAAGAAGTTGGCCAAGAGTAAGTATAACGTCAGTGACTTAATTAAAATGACATAATTAAGAATGATATGATTGAGAAATATGTCTCACAGGCGTTGATCCCAATCGTCGGTAGCTTGCTAATGGACACCTAGGTAAACATCAGAAGTGTAAATGTAATAATACTCTAAAGAACCATCCATAAATAAATTCAATCTCTGCAAATAAGAATCAGAATTTTTAGATCGTAGAAAGTAAAGCTCACTTTATTGCATTTTCTTCCACTTCTCGCCAACTTTCGTCTTTATCTTTAGTACCTTTCTATATCTCGAGGTCAAATGCTTTTCGGTGATAGAAACTATCACTAAGAAGAAGAGTTATTTTAATTTTATACTAATTTAATTTAGGGACGTGAACTTGCAACAAAAGTGGACGCAATATTTGAATGGCATGCGGAATTTAGATTGAAAGGGGACCACTTCGGTTTCGTCGATGTTTTGGCTCACATTCATATGCACCAAATGAGGTGAGGAAAAAATTATTCAAATATAAAATTGCCTTATTTTTCAGCATTTTCTTTTCCTAATTTTCATGCATGCTAATTTTATCATCACCAAAATGAATATTACTTCTATAAATATTCCAACGAATCAAATTCTTATGCTTATAAATATTTATGATGGTTTCCCAATTTTTCTATTTAGACGCGAACTAGAACTTCTAAGACGAGAAAATACAAACTTGAAGATGCAACTGCAGAACAAAGATTTGGTTGATAGAAATAATTCGTTGAATATCATCTAACTCAATGGTTTGGATTCCTGAACAATAAAAAGTACATATTTTCATCATTAATTACCCTTTTGTTTTAGATCCCTGATAAGAATTGGAAAAAAATGTTGAACTGATTAAGAAAATTTGAATTACATTTGGATAAAGATAGTGATTTGTTTCCTTCCTATACCAATATGAAGTAGAAATCGTGCTGAAAGTGGGTTATAATGAATATGCAGGTGTAAATTAAGTTTGATTTATTCGCTTAAAACTACTGTTTCCAATTTTTGGCAAATATTGAGATGAAAAGTGATTTAGAGGAAATAAGGCAAGTCATAATAATCTGCCCAATTTTAATTAGCGTTAAATTACATTCATAAATCAAAATCAAGGAGAGTTTATATCTTGTAGTAAGCAGTGAAACTGTAGCAAATAAATCTCGTATATTCTAAACATTATAAGTTTTCATGATCCCTGTTAAGTACGCAATTTGACTGGAATGTTGTTTTAAACAATATGGTGTTTAAATTGTTCAATAAATAAATATATAATACAAAGACTTAATACTTTCGAATCGACCTTCTTGAAACTGAAAGTCAACTGAGCTGAAAACACCTCTATCTTTTGTCATACTGATTCAATGATTTTATCGTTCCTTGTTACTCAAATGCACCTGTGTTAACAATTACAGAATTGAATAAAAAGGTTCTTCTTTAACATAATGCGGAACGAAGTTTATTTAACTGTGGACACAAGAGTATGGGTTGAAACATATGCAAGAATATATAATAAGTGTAAAATTTTCAGCACCACAATTTTGATGCTCTAGCTCCTCAGCTCATTGCGGATGTGCTTTATCTGACATGTGAAGGAGCTGTATTTTGCTGACACTGTTATATTTACTTATTTCACCCAGTTTTAAGGCGAAGGTAAAACTTTCCAAAAACTCTGCTCCGAATATCGGCAATTGTTTTCTCATTTGCATTCTCTTACATTTAGAATAATTGGATCAATAAGTTATTTACATAAGAAAATTATTAATTCGCATTTTGAGACGGTACCATAGTTGCAAGGATGGTAATTTACCAATAAGTTTTATTATGCTATATAATGGAGAATAAAATTTTAATTTTAGTAATTAGAAAGTTATTTCTATTACTTAATTGTTTATAAATTATAAATAGAATTGTGAAATATCTACTATGTTTAACGCCAGGAGAAAGCTTACGCCTCAAATCGCTCAGGATATAAATGAGCAGTTGCACCACTTCCACCTTCATTACTGTAATAAAAACAAATTTATTTATTACTTCCCTATATGATGCTAAAATTTCGGAAAACCATTTAATTTACGCAAATTATGTCTTTTTAGATTTTGTTTACAATATATATTGATCTTCTACTTGATGAAATATATTGAAGTAGCAAATCTTCTCCATTTTGATCAAGTAGAGTCGGTCAAGTTTAATACGCCTAAGTAAGTATCAGAAGCCCGAATCATCATTTGTAATTAAAATAAGCTTATAGGGAGAATGCTAGAAAACGTCACTAATAATTTATGTTACATTGTTAAATTTTAAAATATTGTCATATTTATATACATACGAACAACCTGAATTTAACCAAATTTGACATTACTATTAATTTATCTTTTATAAGAATAAAAACTTAGAAATATTCAAACGTCATAAATCTTGGCATATGCTAATTGAAAAAAACAAACTTATATAATTGTAAAAGACGGAGAGAAGCAGTTTAAAACGTTGCAATTATGTCGCTCAGCTTCGAAAATTTAAATGCAGACGTGTAGAGTCTTCCTTGTTGCAGTAAATTCTCATTGCCCATTCGTCAATTATCACACAAATAAATCTTATAATATTGTTAATGTTTCACTCTAAACCATACATTTTTCGACATCTATTGCAAATGCTGGCTGTCATTGCATGGAATTTCACTATAATCTGGCAAAAAGTGCCCTTTCATTTACGTCGCCAGTATAAATAATACTATTGAACTGATAATAAATAGATGGTGATGAGGTCATATAATAACAAAAATTTTTTCGTATAAAACAAGCAGCATGATTAATATCTTTTAATTTGTAATTTTTGAATTTTATAAGCGCCAGTCAGCTTTTACTATAAGAGTAATGCAGAGACATATTTCGAAATATTTAAATTAATTAAAGCTAAAATTATTTTTAATTCATATTTGAAAGACTAACACAAACTCATATCATCAAATCATTATTTCGGTCTGTTATTGAACCCTCCAATAGCATTGCTTCAAAGTAAGGCACAGTCGTTCCACTTATTCTTGTAACTCTTTCCATCTGCCAATTCATCCCGAATTGTTCAAAGGAAATAAAAAAATTCCTAATTGCATTTTTGAAGAGTGAATAATTATCCTTGCATTAAAATATAAATATTTGTTTATGGCATTCAAAAGACTAATTTTTTATGTCCCAACATTTGTAAAATTACAACTTTTAGTTTTATATTAAATTTAAACAGAGTATTAACAGTTGCTAAGTTTACTCAAAATTGCAATGCTTATAATGGTAAAAATTTTGCCAACGGAGTAAAAAAAAATTAAATATTTTCTTAAATATGGGACAGTATTCTCAATAACCATATTATTTTGCATAATTAATGAAAAATAATGGCTGAAACCAAATAAACAATGTGGTTTTGCCATGAGATTTGTCATGCTTTTAAGAGTTCCAATGAAAAATACTCTCAGATTAAATTTTGATCTAAATAATATTAAGTTTTGTTGCACTTATGATATAACATGATCGTATTAAAGTTTACCTTGAATAAAAGTTAATGCAGTGTAATAATTAAGATAAAGTTATGTCGTATTGTTTTTTAGACTCCGATAGAAGAAATGAAGTGACGTGGCAAGACCAAACATCAGCGTTAAGAACCGGTCAAACGATTGGCGTAAGATATTAAACAGTAACCCAGATAACCAAACACGACACTTTGATCCTAGAACTTGAGATAGTAAACTGAAAATTGAGTGAAAAATCTTACAACCCCATTTCAAAAATCAAATGAACCACTATTATGGCGCTCTTTTTTATTTCCTCTCCATTACTCCTTAATGAACTAAATTTACGGGATTTCAGTCGTTTCCCACAAATAAAATAATATATGGCTTGTGTTTTATTAATATAAAATAATATCGTGTGTTTCATATAGTACAACTATTATACGAGTTAACTTTCTGAAGCCTTTTCTACATAAACGATGAGTATATATGAAGAAAAGTAGCTTTAGTTCAAGAATTTCTTCAATTTCACTTGATTATTTACTAAAGTTTAAATACAATTTCTCTTTACTACTCATACAAATATTCAGAGGTGGCAATTAAAGATAGCTGGAAGTGGTTAGTTTTGTTATTTTGAAGTGTTGCAATGGTAATGTTGAAATCTCTGAAGGGAGCGAAACACGAAAGACCAACTTCTCTATTCAAGAAGAGTGTGTGCGCAACAATAATGTGCAAGACATTACGCTTGGTAAGCTCTTACTACAGATTTCGCCTTTTCCACTGAAAAGAAAGCACTACTTTTTTCTTAATAAAGTATTAAGTCGACGAAGGTACTTTGTTTGATTGAACAAAACAATGCGTTTTAAACGTTCGTTCAGTCGTAAATTTGGGAAAGTCTAGACAACCATTGTAGGAGTTAGTATATATATTTGCCCTTGCAAGCAATTACAGAATGCCTTAAAATCGCTATCTGTATAGAAGAAATACAAGTCGATGTCTTTCAAATTGAAACACAATAAATCGGAAACTGAATGATCTGTAGATGATTACAGGCAGGCAAAGATTTGGCGATGCGATTTTCTACTAATCAACAATTGGGAAGAGGAGTAACATTTAATTTACATAATTGCAGTATGTTTATGGCTTTAAAAATAAAATCGGACTTGATTTATTCTATTGATGACCATTTCGTTCGTTTTAACTTTAAGCATTATGCAAGTCAGACCTTGAAAACGAGTGAACTCCATAAATGGCCCTTCTCAAAGGATATCAGTACAGATCCAATTCTGAGAAGAAATTCCCCAAAACTCAAACTTTAGTATTCTATTTTAGCGTTTCATATTTTAATAAGCACAACCTATAAAAATGCAGTTTTATTTTGACTAAGCTAAATTAATATGACAAAACTGTAAACATTCACGTAGATGCTATTTTCAAATTAGAATTATTTCTAATATTTAGTTAAAAAGCATACCAAAAAACAAATGCTTTGAGAAACAAATTATTAGGAAATTAACAAAATAAATCAGTTCATTTAAGTAAAAGTAGAGATTATTTTAGCAAGTCATCTGATCCCTTTTAATGACTTAAAAATTGAGCCAATTCGCTAAAAATAGAAGGAAAAATATTCCAAATTAAATGATGCGAGAACTGAAAATTTTATGCGAGAAAAAGCCCTGTTCAATTTCTCTCGACTAAAAGACAAGCGATAATTAATGCATATTGCAATAGTACTTGCTTGGTATGTGAGAAAGTTTTGCTTTCATTTTCTGTTAAACGTTGAGATAATTTACTATAATGTGATTTTGTTGCCTACGTATTAGATAAATGATAGAGCACCTTTGTTGCGCTGATCTGAAACCGACTGTCCTTTCGAGGTTTTCTTTCTTTCATTGGAAGTACGGATTGGCCTAAAGAGTAAAATTTCTACCATCTTCCGGTTGTTGACATTTTTTCTTCGTGTATTCCGCATCCAAATTTAGGTGATAATTTGTTTGAACAGCAGATGGCATATTTATGAATACTAGAGATTTTATAATGAATAGCAGAAAAAAGGACATATTTTTAACAAAAAATTTCAGATGGATTCATTTTTTGCCATCCAAATTAACTTCCCCAAAATTGTATACATGGAGTGGGGTGGGGAGAGGAAACCATATTGCTTTATTAACAGCCCATAATTTTTCGATTTAACGGCCTCTTATTTAGGAGATGTGGAATACCATCCACAATCACTCTTCATATGCGGCTGCTAATTCTATTTTCTTAGCAACTTCTCTATGAACATAAACATGTATTATTTATTTCAGCCTTAATTAAATAAATGAAGTGGTTTATTTCGATGAGGGGAACGGGTTGGATTCCATATTATATTCCAAAAATCAGTCTGATCTTCGTCTGCTGACTAAATTCCTTCGAGGGTCGTAACCAATAAATGCCCTTTTTGCTCACTAATCCTAAAAACCTGTTAGTAATAGAAATATTCTCTTTCCTCTCCCTCTACCTTATCGTTGGTCGATTTGCGAGTTGCTTATTAGATAAGATTAAATTAGTTACACTTCAAAGCTAAATTATTTTAAAATGAGTTCTTCATATATGATGAGGACTCATCATCACTCAATTCTTATTTCCATTTTAGCTCACAGTCCTTCCCAAAACAATCGATGAATCCGTATTAAAATATCACAGACAGTTTAAAGACTTACTGTTAAATAACAGGAAAATTTCTACTGAATTAATATATTTTAACAATGTGACATTCTTTCGCTTTTGGTGCTGTTATGGCCTCCTTACCGGATTTTGACGCTCTGCCAGGTACTTTTACAAATCGGGATATCTTTTTGCCCTATTCAATCTTCTGATAGTAGAGCGAATTTCATGTGCTAACAGCGTACATGTGGAAACATTCTCAAAGCTTAAAAAATGATAATCCCTCGAAAACGATTGTTCGATCAACTAACTTTATCAAATGCAGTTAAATTAAGTTATTCAATGTTGGCACAAAAAAGTACAAGGACATCCATTGCCATCTTCAAGAGAGACAAAGAATATTCAATTACTACCTAACAAAAATCCAAAAATTTCAACTCAACCACTAATACTTCATCATGACATGTCACATCATTTGCTCATTATTATTAATGTTTTCAAAACTCATTTGCTTTCATTTAATTCATACTACTCAGACAATTTTATAATGAAATGATCTTAAAACTTTTGAATTGGGATGGGTGGGGATAGCTTGGAACCGCTCTCATGAGAAATGGCTTTCTGTCGGTTTCCAAGTTCGATAAATTTAAAACTGCTTTTCAAATAGAAGCGCTGAGGTTAGAGTACGAGGCTAACAGTAAATGGTTAAACAAGAGGACCAAGAGCTAATTAGACCAAGATGTATTTAACAAACCGCAATGGAGACATCCAAAGGGGTGTAGGAGAATGGAGGAAGGGAGCGAAGGAAGATGACTTACAGGTGACAGTCTATACATGTGTAAATGTGTAGTGAAAGCTATTTACTATTTATACTTGTCACTTGGATGAGGACGCGCTTGAGAACATAACTGTATGTAGGCTTAAATTGGACGGAACGGTTGCAGAAAAAAGAAGGGACAGTGTGGACAGGACTGGTTCTCAAACATAATCGAGTCAGTGGTGCCTATGCAACTATCATCTGAGGCATACTTAGTTAGCTTTCCCAATCGATAAGGATGAGCCACTTGGGGACACACGATGTTTTTCTGTAGAGAGTCTGGGGTCACAATAAGGTTGACAATATCACACATCACTATGGGGAGAAGATAATTAAATTTTGGTGATTAGCAATGACGTAAGATAGATGTTTGAGGGATGTAAGGATTCATCCTTCAGAAATCACATTTTTCTTCTGATCACAACTACGTGATTCAGGCACAAATTAATTCATTTATTCATAATCAGGAAGGTTTAATTAGTTCGATTTCAAAATTTATTTTGAGCTGCGGAATATTATGAAATGGCTAGATATTTATTTAATATATTTATTGATGCATAATTCGAGATTTGAAATGTACCTCCTACACCCATTGTAACAGTGTGTGTAGTGGTACACATGGTTGCATACTATTAAATATTGGTATTTTACTTTTTAAAATTGAGATATTTGAAGGGCAGTGTACAATAAACTGATGAAACTCATGGTGCAAAACTTACATTTAAAAAGTACTCTCGCACGAGGGTAAAATATTTCTTTTAACAATGTGACTGGACAGTTTATCTTAATAGAAGTAAAGAAAAGCTTAAGCAGTGGAAAAAATTGTTACCTACAGTGTAAATAATATTTACCCTCGTACCTTTAGACCTATTAATGATTAACTTGATGCAAATTTTCCTGCGGTTAATTATATACATGTTTTTCATGTCATAGGCAGGATTTGTTTAATTCAGTTAGTTTAGTTAGGCGAGCTATTCATATTATGAAGGCAATTATCGCGGCACAAGATTAGAGTTTTCTACTGCCTCTAGGCTGTCAACCAACTCAGGCTATTAAATTCTCTGTCCCATTGCATCCTCAGAGTCAGAAAGATAAACCGTAACTAAGCAAATCTATTTAAATAAAATGCCCGAGAGATTACTGACCACTGATCGAACGTTGCTCAGCCATGTTAGCTCAAAAATCTTCCTGTTGAACACGACAAGCCTGTAAAAGAAAAAAATTGGCGCTACCGAATGTGTAGTTTTATAGATATAACCGTCAGGATCAAATATTACAATTTGAAGATGGAAGCGAATGTTATATGCAGGAAACGTGGTTAAAAAGACTTGTAGTACTCTTAAGTTATTGTAGTAGAATGTGGAGGCTATATATCCTATTGCCCAATTTGGACTATCGATACCATTTTTAAATAAACAGACTTTTTATAACCATTCAATTAGTGTAACAGGTTTGAGGTTCTGCTTCACATAATTTTAACAGTAAAATAATCAAAGGAGAGCTTTTGGTACATAATCAACGTCCTGAATGTAGGACAGAACACCGAAGTCTTATGAATTCATATTTTATGATGAGTGACACTTCATAACCAACGGCAACATATATTTTTGATAATGCTCTGTTTCATAGAGAAAACGAGGTCAAAATTTATGATATAAGGGTTTTAATAATAATTACAAATCAGTTTAAAGTCTTACTAAATTGAGAAGTTGGCATATTTCAATGAGGCATTTTACTAATTCAATGATTTGATGGCAAAATAAAGTTGTCATCATCACGTCGTCAATTTAAAAATTTAACTTTGTCTACATAAAGCAGTTTGTTTTTTAATTTCCAGCATGATGATTATTAAATAAAATTCTATGGAAGATGTAAAAAACTTTTTTGCTAACTACTGATGATCATCTATTATTAAATCTAAATTCATTCCGATCTATTAAAGTTCTGGCATTAACACAAGTTCACTGCACCTTACATATGACAACGTTGTAAATGTATGTATCAAATATCTAATATTTACCTTGAGTTTAAACAGAAATTGAAAGGTCCTATTTCCTTTACTGTAAAGCGGATTCTACTGTCAAGGTAATAATAGTAAATACAAATAAATACAAGCCCTCGTTTAATCGAAGTACTTACTTGGAATATTTGGAATAGCTTAAAATCAAATAAAAACATGGTTATTATTTTTTAATTCGATATCTAAGCCAACTAAGGTCATCGTTCACATATTGCTGTAAGATAAATGCGCTGGAGAACTTGAGACGCAGAAATAATCTAGACGGCACTGGAATACGTGTATATTAAAATTTTCTTGTCGGGCACAAGCATATACGGAACAAATAGGCGATGCAACCACTTTTCTTATTTTTTGTACTGTTGGATATGTACTTTTATATAACTATTTAAAATTCAAGACTGTTTAACGAAACAAAGAGAAAATTCTTTCAAGAACTAAAATTACAAGTCAAACCTTGAAAAACTATCAAAAGGGAGAAATTATTATAAGGCCTCGTAGAGCTCTCTCTTTAATTTACTAGAATTTGTAGGTCAAGCATTCTTTTTGTCCAATTCGTACAGTTGATACGGTCTTTAAATAAATGGGCTTATTGTAATAAATCGAAAAAATAGGGAGATTGTATTTTTTGAAGATTCCACATGTCTTTCCTAAAGTGAACACGATTAAGGAACTCGAATCAAAACTAAACGGTCTGAAATGCTTTTATGAATCGCTCATTCAAAATGTAAAAATACAAAAACTTATTGCCTGTTCAAATAATTTGGCCTGACTTATGTCAAGACAAGCACAAGTCTGCTTTAATTTCACATTCCCAACTTCGTCGGACCTGAAATACATGAAGAGTAATAAGATGCGCTAACTTATTCCAAAAGGGAAACATAGCCACTAGGCAGCTACATTATAAGAGTTTATGATACTGCCTTTTGAAAATAACTGAAAATAATGACTTATTTGATTATAAATCATAGTTTATAACTAAACTTACTTATTGGGCAATTTACAAAATAAAATATCAGTCAAATTTAACGCGTCCCAATGTCACATGAAGAAGTTTTTCATACTTATCTTTCATTGAAACATTGAAATTTATGCGCCTTTCTGTTCAATTTTCATTAACAATACGACCGGAAACCGATTATTCCTTCAATGAATGCGCTTAATATCAACAAGCATTACGATCACATAATTATTTCTCCTGGAATAATGATTTAAAAGCTTGACAAAGTATCGTTTTCAAGGAAGTCTTGTTGATTGATCTCAATCAGTAATGATTGAATGTTCGTTGAGTATAATCAAAATATGGGACCTACACTAATTGGCAGTAGCATCAAGGGTGTTCAGATGCATCAACTTAAACCAAACCGATTTATTACAAGATTAAGACTCTCAAATAGTTTTCACCTTGAGCAAACACAGCTTACTGAACTCCCCGAACTAATCATTTTTAGCTCTCTGTAAGGTAGCTATGTCAAAACTGTAAAGTGCAGAATATAATATGATATCAATTATCTTCTCAACTATTAGAAGGAAGAAAACACAATAAAGAGGTATGACCGATATTTCTTGATTAGAAATGTCAACAATAGACACTAGATATTCTAGACAAGCATTTTTTCTAAAATGGAGGACGAATAATGAATTTTGAATTTTGTAAATGTTGTACAATTTAAATCCAAAAATCATCTGCCGGTAGACTCTTTCAAACTTTGACTTTGCTCTCAGTATCTTTTGGTAAGAGGATGAGCATCTAAGTTGCAAAAATACTTTAAAAATGTATAGAAATTACCAGTGGCTAAATATTCAAATGGAAATAAAATGTTTAAAACTATTTTAATTCCCTCATCTCCCTTGAATGATTACACAAAGGTCAATTTTAAATTTCGTCATTGCTTCAAATAGGAGAGAGGTAGTTCTGTACATATAGCTTTGCACAACGGAAGGAAGTTTTAAATGGACGAAAAAACATCAATAAAGTTATCAAGATGAAACTAAATGACTTGACATAATAAACTGACTTAAGCAATTTAATTCCTCAATGCTGATTTTTGTGGAGGCATATAAAAGAGCTTTGCTACAGAATTTTCAGAAAAATCACCAAAAATATTTAAGGCCTTTTTTTCTGCAGATTTTTAGAAATCACATAATCTCGTTGAAGGCTAAATTGATGTAACAGCTTTTCCAGATTCAGAAACAATCGGCAAGTTGGATCATCTGTATACTGACAGCTGGAAATGAGCGAGAGAAGAAAGGAGTATGTAAAGAAATTTGGAATTGTAAGGAAAGGGGAAATCGTCAATACTGGGCGTCCATTGTTTTTCATGTGGTAAACAAGCAAAATCGCCATCGAATAATTGCTGCTCTAATATGTATGATTCAGTAGGTGTCCACCACGTAGTAAGGACAGGCAGACATTTGAATCACCGTATGCATATTTCAAATACGTATAGTGTTCAAAAAGAAAGTAATTATAATCTCCCAAATTATTAAGATCACAAGATTTGGGTCAGTTTATTGAAATAAAAGATTCTAATTACATTAATTAAGGCAAATATACTTTAGTAACCAATTTATGCTCACAAATATGGGATATTACGTGCAAATGAAGGATGAATCCCTATGAGTTGTGGAAAGTTTCATCTACGTCATCACTAATCACCAAGACCTAATTATCTCAGTCTCACAGTGGTGCTTGAAGTGTTTGACCCTACTGTAACCTCAAGCTCCCTGCGGAGTTAACCACTGCGATGACTATCGTGTGGCCTCAAGTGGTTTATATTAATGTTCGGAGTAAGCTAATTAAGTGGTTCTTGAGCGAGTGTTGTAAGGCTTCAGCTTCCGAGCGGCAGTGCTCGGAGCTATTCCACTTGTTCATGTATGAAACTGTCTGGGGACACTGACGCACACGCTTGTGAGTTATCAACTCTTTCGCTTTCCTCTCATTCTCTCTATCCCACATTTCTCACCCTCTTGAACTCTTTTAACAGTTCGTTCAATACATTTTAGTCTAATGAGCTCTTAGTGTTTCGATCCAAGGCTCTTGTACGATTTCACTCAAATAGCAACACATCATTCGTAAAAATGCCTGTTTCACTTAACATTTGGGTCCATAAGCATTTTTATACGACTTAATTAAATATCTTAATAATTGATCTAGGTGTGTAACTTAAAATCAAGTTATCAAAATATCAGATCAAATATTGTTTGGCCTTGGGCATAAAAAGAGAGTTCACTTAAAATATGCGTAGGTGCAAAAATCTATTTTGTTAAAACAATGAATAACCTATTATTTGGGGCTTATCTAAAGGCTGGTCAAGTTCAGAGAACGTTAATATTCACTTTGATCAAGAATGGCCGCAAAAAAATCACTGTTTCTCTACGTTTATGTGTAAGAATTAAGGGGACAATAACGCTTGACACCAAAAACTTACTTACTTTGAAAAGCAAAAACGCCATAGATTTGTAAATTAGTTAAATTTTTACAAACAAAATGTACATTAGAATTGGCTTAACTTCTGTACTTTCTCGGAGAACAATATTTGTGTATCGAATAAAGAAGAAAAAATTGAACAAATAATCAGATGGAGAAATGTTGCTGACAAATTCACTCGTTACTTAGAGGTTTCGCGAAGTAACTTCATCGATACATTGTGATACATGGATACAGAACTGAAAATTAGATTTAATTAAGTTCTTTACGTCCAAATAAAAATGGAGAATTTCTAACTGTATTAAGTTCTAAAATATGATTGTTTACGGCAATATGAGAAAATATTTCAACAGCTGTTTCAGTTGTGTCTCCTATATATTGATGCATTTTATAGTTATGGGAAGCAGACCATCAAATTGAGTTCGCTCACTTTTCACCACATTTGGTTAGCTTATTCACTAACCTGAAATACCATTTTCATTTAATTAAACCACATACAGTTTGCTATATTTGAATGCAATAAAATATTATGTTTTCGTCAATTAAGTAAAACACTTTTTTTCCTCAACTTAAATCAACTTTTAAATTGCAAACTACAAGATGTTTTGACGTGCGTGATTCATAAATGCAAGAGAATTGTAAATAAAATTGGCATTAATATTGAATTTCCTCGAAGGTGAAGATGAAAAAAAGTGAAAAAGTAATGCCCTTGACAGGTTAAAAATTTTCTCTATTAAATTATGCACAACATACATTGGCCAGAATTTTGTGAAATTAATATACCCACTTGCGGTAACTATTGAAACAATGATGCACAGAAAGCATGAAAATATAAAACAATTTAGGTTTGTAAGAAATGTCTATCATTTAATGATATTTAAGTGTAATTCACAATAAAAATATAAACATGGCAACATCTCAAGTTCCAGCAAAAATTTGCCCGGCGAATCAATTTTCTAATAAAAAACAAAGTTCACCGATTCCATTGACAAAAAGTCATGTCATATCTTTTATAAATTTTCTTTTAAATGTTCATTTGGGCAATTCTCCCCAAAATTATAAGATATCGCGTACTTCCTTCGGAATTAAATTAAAAGATTTTACTTGTTTTATAGCAAAGTGTCGAAGATGAATTGTGTTAATTTTACTTTTATTCAGGTGGTTAGGGATAACTAATGAAGAATCTGTCGAGGCAATTCCTGAATTATTTGTGGATTTTAGTGGTATTATATCCTGGGCCGCCATGGCGGGTAGCTAATTACGCAGAGGCGGATGAATAAAACATTTCCTCGAGTGAGGAGACTTTAATCACGACAAACTACTAAATTTAAAAAAATACAAGGTGCGAGTCCTGTGTGTTGAGATAAAGAGTGATCGATGCCCTAATCGTTTGCTCAAGAAAGGGAGGGGGCTTATTCTTTTGCTGGAGTCCCGGAAAGGGGAAGCTAACTTCTGAACACACAGGGCGGAGGAACTTGGTGTGACATGGTTTGCATACCAGGAGAGATACGTAAACGCAAACTGGTATCAAATGCAAACATATCTTCTTAGTTACGAAATACCAACTCTATTGCACAATCTTCCGATGAGGAAATAGATAACTCACCACTTTAACACACTTGCCTTATTCTGATTCAGTATTATTAACTATGATGGCAATATTAATGACATCGACTTTTATTAATGTCAAATTCGGCCAATTTTTACAGCTTTCGGGAGTAGTAAAGTATTTCACAATTAGGCTCACTTTTATGGACTAAACATATTTATTTTACAATAGATTCCATCTGAAGGCATTATGATGGTACAGCTGAGCATTTTGGTAAACTTATTACAAATGTTTATAATTTCCCCTATTTAATTCCAAAAGTTTTATGAAAATTTTTAATATATTTTGTTGTAAATCGCCCTTTAAACTAATTTTTAAATAAAGGAACACTTCCAAAACATCAGTCCGTGCTTTAAACATTCTTAATAATATTGATTACAATGAAAACAAAATGTGCAAATTTGACTCATTTATGAGGGAAATTTGCCCTACTTATAATACTGTGCTTTTAACCACACTGACATAAAACCCTTCCCATTTCTCTTTCACACTGAATGAAATTAAGTGTACTAGCTACAGAAAATATTAATATTATATCTATAAATAAATTGTATGTTTGCTACCACTTCATATTTGAATCATGCTTTTTGCTGTCAAACGAACCTGTATTAAAACCTTACAGGTTTGTAGATAAAACAAAATTGTCGGTTGTTAAGTTGTTTGATTATAGCTTCCGGATTGCATTGTATCTTGGAGACAAAAAAGGACAATGGCTTAAATGGGGAGTCAAATAATTACAAAAGTGGCAGCATTAATAACACGCTGAAGGTTAGACCAGTCATTCAAAAATATAAATCTGTTGATGTATACACTAAGCTACATTTAAATTTACAATTGGTCCTGAAGTGATTGAGGCATGGTTTATACCTATTCTGCTCAATTATGTTGGATTTTAGCACATTTAAGGTATTGATTTGCAGCATTTTACTGTGGGGATTCAAGTGAGCAGTCAATTTTATGATGCTCTATTCATCTCACTCTCGTATCCAGTCGCATTTATTCCAACTCATGAATTTTTGCTATAACATCACACTATGCTAATGTTTTTCCAATTATACTCTTAGTTACTTCTCCATGCTTATTGATCAATAATTTGGGGATGCATTCACCTAATTTACCTTATACTTGAGTGAATTTTGGTAAGGATCTTTGGTTTCGACACCCGGATAATGCATACCGACCTTGACAAAGGATTCTACCTCGCAAAATTTCCAACAATAGCAAATTGGAAGCCTCTATCTAGACATTATTCATCTAATCGATTGTAACCAAAAAAATTCGACTGTATTTACTAATAAACAGTGAATATAACCATTTTTATATACTTTTCTTAGAAGTTAAATTTTTAGCTTCTTATTCATATTAAAAGTTTGTTATAATAAGGAACTTTATAGGAATTACCTTGCGTATTAAGTGAAATTTGCTGCAATTGAAAAAACAATCTCTATGCTTCCGACAATAAGTAATTAATTATACACGTTATTTTCTTCGGTACCCTATCTCTCTCTTCCAATGATGGTCATTAAATAACAATGAGAAGAAATTATGACTGTTCAATAATTTTTTCCCATTTATTATTCACGAACAAAATAAACAAGTTTGGACGATGATAATTTGAGACAATAGCATTGGTGAAGTAATTCAGCACGGATCAAGAAGCTCAGCCGAGTTAAAAAGACTCCAGACGTTAATTTTGGCTTATACCAGTAAAACATTTCACTAATACGAAGATGAAAGTAATGCAGCCACCCATTCTTCAAACTCACCCTATTTCAGATATTAGTTTTCTTCTGGTATCGCGATCTGGTACCTAGATCGAGAAATGTGTGATCAAGAAACTATAAAAGATTTCATGGAATTGAGCAAAATAGTCCCCATTGTCCTTAAAACTATATTTTGATAGAATGGAACCCCTCAAGGTTTTTAAATACGTTTTAGACAAGGGGGAGTGGATTTAAACTGGAGCTAGAGATATATTTGCATCTTTCCAGGTCAGAAGTCTTTATTATTCACCTTCGCTTCTATTCGATAACCGTGAAATATTTAAAACTATGCATCTTTATGTCACAGTCACATTTTTAAAAAAGAACAAAAGAACAAAAAAACAATTATTTTTATTGACCAAATGGACTTATCAATAATGTTGCCGTATCTCCGAAATTTTATTGCCTCTTATATTTATTGATGATAGAAATTTGGTACAAAATCCCATATATGGAGGCAGAAAATCGTGCCAGATCTTTTTAAATGATACATAATATTAACTTATTTTTAATAAAATTATATCAGCCGTTGGCATATTTTTAAATTTTTGATTGAAGTGCAACCTCACTATTATTCTTAACACTGCAATCACCTGGCTTTTTCTGTTTGCTCTTGAATGATAGATAACTTTTGACTAACAGAAATTCAAATACATTGTGCTTTATCTCACTGTAGCTACCTCGTAATTACCTGCAATTACTCTTCGTACGTCGATTTTAATCTCCAAATAAAATTTAATGCAATGTATGTGATAGCAGATGTTCAGAATATTATAAAAAAGCTCTTTACGTTTTCATACTATTGTTTTAAAATGACTTTTCTCTGTATTTGTCAGTCAATATTTAATAATATCAATTAATATTTTGATGTTGTTAACGTTTGCATTTCTCAAAAAGCATCAAATATGGCTGAAATGAACTGCGAACTGTTGTAGGATTTAGAAGACACTTCTTGCGGGAAGAATTTTGATCAAGAGCATTAATAATTACTTCAAAGTGGATGAGCTTCATTTCAAGGTAATAATAAAGGCATTACATCGAGAGTTTGGATAAATTTTGTTTAAATTTAGATTTTAAGCGTTTCACTCAGTGATAATTTTAGGGTTTACTCTATATCCTGATGCTCTAAAGTTTAATATTTGGACTTCAGGCATCTTATTCTTGAGAGAATTGGTGTTCAACAATTCAGAGCATACCGATTTCTCAAATCATTTCAGTGCGTTTTTCCTATGAATAGATAAGATAATAGCGTAACTAAATACATTGCTCTTCATTGTCCACGCGAAACTTCTATCGAAAACAACTTCAAACCACAATATGTCTCGTCTTATGCAAGTGACTTCGCCACGAAATGTCTGTCTTTTAATGACGCGGCAAAAAGAGAAAAAGAAATAGCGTTTACTAATCAAAAGGAAATAAATGAAAGAGAAATAAGAACATAATTTGCGTCAATTAATGGCGAAGGGCAATATTCCAAATCATTCTAAATTGTGTTGTCAGTACTAATATTATTTCAGTTTGCTTTAGAAAGGTTGCAAATCATCTAGTAATTGTTGTATTTGGTTGGAATTTAATTACTTAGCTTTTTCCGAAAACATAAATTTCATTTGTTAAAAGCATTAACAGCTTTACTGAAAATGAACGATCGCCATCAATTAAAACTTCCCCATTTATTTATAGTGCTTTAAATTTAACCAAATCATATGTGGAGAATTAAAACTGAGAATTATCTCATTTAATGTATTATAAAACAAACCGTCATTTATTTGAGTTTTTAACCCTTACTACATTAGTCTCCTTATTGAATTTTTCTCACAGATCACAATTATTAAATTTTAAATGAGACAGTTTCCAAATGCACAACGAAATGTTTAATCAGTATTCGTCGACTGGCAGGAGAAATTCAAAAGAAACAAATCCTGCCTTCCAGACAAGTGCCACTAAACCAACTCAGACAATTAGCATTGAATATTGGACATTAAGTTGTTTTCCTTAATCCAAAATACAGGCAAGGAGGAAACCTAATAAAACTGATGCACATTTGATAAAAAAACATAGCATAAAATGTCACAATATTACTGAGAAAACTGCATACCACCTGATTTCGAGTTTGATGTTTTAACTATTTTAAATATGATCAGATGAATCACCAGATGTATCGAAAGAACAATATTTCGATTAAATCACAAATCTAGACTGCTTTCATCTCTGGACGTTATCGCACGTATTAAATATAGGAAGGATCATTTTTTGTAGACTTTCTTTTTTGTTTAACGAGCGTTGTAAAAGTGACCAAGTTGAATTGACTCCATGTATAGAAATGACAATTGGGACTCTAGAGGCACAATATTATAAAGTATCATTCAAGAGAATGTAATCAAGGCGGATTGTTGTTCGAAGATTTTGGAATGCAGTTTTAAATCAAAATATTGCAATTTAAAATTGTAAGAAATTATTAAAACAACATATTTTAAGGTTAGTTAAGAATATACCAAGCACTGAAGACAGAAATGAGACAAATTTGGGAAGTCAGAAGAACATTATAGAATGAGGTATGTTGTAGTCTCTTAGGTCTCAGAGTGATACTAAACCAGGCTAATCCAGTCCAGATCTTTATTGGTGTAATTTAGAGCTTACTCATACTGCCAGAATTGGATTATGATTAATCGGAGAAGATTGAATCAATCATTGGCTGCTATTGGAATTTCATGCCCGATGTGGCCGAATATGATTGGTCAGATCATAGACCAATCGGCGAATGGCAGTTTAATTCGCCATGTCTCAATAATGTCGTGGTAATGACGTGCAAGTGAAGTGGAGATGGCGT
The DNA here is from genome assembly GCA_900708905.1 of Hymenolepis diminuta. Taxonomy (NCBI): domain Eukaryota; kingdom Metazoa; phylum Platyhelminthes; class Cestoda; order Cyclophyllidea; family Hymenolepididae; genus Hymenolepis; species Hymenolepis diminuta. The sequence goes on along the minus strand of CAADRB010000049.1, from coordinate 335,295 downwards.
GGTATTGAGGTTATATCTGCGGTGCAAGGCAATGCATTGTTTCGTCATCTTACCACTTTGCTTTAAAACCTGGAGGCACAAGCCTTCAAATTTGTTCAACCACGTAGATTTTATCAAACGTTAACAAATTTGAGACAGATTAGATGTCATGCGTGTTGGAAATTAATAGAAATGATTGAGATATAACGTTAAGTTCTTGAAATACTCGTTAGCGCACAGAATACATCACTAACAAAGGTAAATAGAGGATAATAATAAGTTTTATTTTATAAGGAAATAAAATCAAAAGTTTAATTTTGTCGCTATATAAACTGAGAATGAAATAACTATTCACTGTCTCTTTCATATTTTAACTAAGCAATGATTGATTTCAATAAAACTTGTGACAATTAAAAGAACGAATAGATGAAATCATGCTTTTGAGTGAGAAAGACTAAATTAAAACTACTGATACCCCTTCTTTAATCCACTAAATTCTTGTACGTAATCACAAAATATTTAAAGGATTAACTTGGGTTGTCAGCAGATAATAAATCAGGTGAACCTATTTAATATTCAAAAAGTGAGATAACGAGTGTAGTATAAAAATAACTCTGCAAACAAAGCTTACAGATTTAGAATGTCTTTCAATAAAGTCCTTATTATTTTCCTGTGTTATTTAACACATATTTTTCCTTCTAATCTAACATCGTGACGAGGTATCATTTTCTTATATGGGAAGGGACATAAAAAAACGGAGGCCTTTTCCATCTTAAAGAATAAGAAACACTTTTGTGTTGTGGATGTTTAAGAATATTGAATAAAAATATCAAACTATACTTTTCATATTTTGAAAATCAACTTGCAGATACTTGTTAAAACCCATCTTTTCAAGCGGTATTCATTTTACCATCTTCAAATAAGCTCTTTGATTAAGTTATAATGGAACAGAATATTATTGTTACGGTTAACTACAATCTCGTTCTGTTATTGCATTGAGCTTCACATTGGAGTAAAATGCCATCTCTAATGAAAAAACATCCAGAATGTATACAAAATTATTAAAGTTGAAGATAAATAGTTTGAAATTTCATCTAATACAATGTGGATAAATTTTGTCCTTGAAAGATATTTTGAAATGCCGGTAGAATGAGCGATTTAATACGAGGGCTGAAGATTCTTTAAAGACCTCGAAGACCTGCGTTAGTTTCTCTATGATAAAGAAGTTTAGCCACAGTATATCATCTTGAGTAAACACCGTTTATGCAGTTCCGCTAACTTAAAATGTTTATCTGCTTTTTCTCGCCTATATCAAAACTGTAAGCTGATGAACTACATGTGAGAACATTTTGCCTTCTTATCTATTCGAAGAAGAAACGAAATGAAGCCGCAAGACAGGCTCCTCTTGTTTATATGGTACTGGTCAATAACCACTAAACATTGTTAACAAACATTTACTTCAATGCAGGCAAGAATCGTGAAATTTGAATTTCGGAACGTGAACTGCCCGTTGTACAACTCGATTCCGAAATCAAATAAAGTAAGAAGCTTTAATACCTTAACGCTGCTCATAGTATCATTTTGATCCACCCCTTTTATCATTTTTTGGATGTCTTTTTAACCGATTTCATTTGTTTCTCACAATTAAACTTTGCAATTTTTCTGGTTACACTGTGAATAATAATAATGTAGATTAAATCTTTCGAAAACCAAATTGAGTACCTAAAGATGCACTTATCAGATATTTGATTGCAGTTATGCAGGCTAAAGTCCAAATTCCCAATTATTAAAATGAATGTTCTAAAGATCAACCCCTTTTTGAAATCTCATTAATGATATTTTCTAGTTCATAATAAAGCAATAGATTTGGACAAAAGTACGGTATTATATCAGTCTAATATATTGCAGAAAAGACCGTTTCAAAATTCTTTTGCATTGCATTTGATAACTAAAAATAGAAGAACACTCGATAAGTCTAGAAAATAATCAGAATTGTTTGTGATTTCTTTATTCGAAGTGACTTAATATTTACATGGACATGCAATATGCTGGACGAAGCAAACGCCTACCAATTAGTTAAGCACAAGCTGGCAAAGTTCACATCATTTCGAAGAGAGAAATTAAAATTCTTTCGAGCTCTTATGGATGTTGGAAGGCATTTCTTCAGTTCTCTTAAGCGTCACAAAAGTAAACTGTAGAAAAGTGCAATTTAATGACGTTTTTGTTCAAGGTAATCTATTTTTAATCATTTTAATGAAATGGATACCAAAACTATGGAAAAATTCAAACTGCACCAGAAAAAGAAATAAGGAAAAACCTAAATGTTTGCCTATTCAAGTATTTATCCAGGAAGTTTAATATTGTTAAGATGGTCTAAAATTTTATCGAAGGATTTCTATCTGTCCAGAGTCCTTCACAGCAACGCAAAACATCCTTTATTATATATTAGAATTTTTATTAGCTTATATTTGATGCTTTGGCAATAATCTCTGTTTGTTTTCACTAACACAATTTATAAATTATAGGTAAGAATTTTTGAAGGTCTACTTAAAAATAATAAGTAGTTTTCAGCGTAATAGTGTGAGAGAACTATATCTTTAGGAGGTAAACATTAGTTTGAAATTTCGTACTATTAAAAGCAATTTACCGATTTTGGCGGATAATAATGACCAAGAGATTTCTCAATATTTTATCATACAGTACCTGTAATTCAGTGCTTTAACAGTAAAAATAATAATATCTTTTTGGGAATCTATTATACGTCTATTTGGAATACAACTTTCAATAATAATACTTTCTTTAGAACAGGCAAGTCAGCATGGACCTTATGGTGAAGGATTTCTTCAATTTAATGGATACTAACCGAGTTCTTCTAGTGCATATTGGTCATACTATAATATTCTCTGGCGTCGTTTCGCCAATTTTTGCTTTTCTGCTAGTCGCAAGGAATCAGCAGACATTCATCTAAACGAGGTTTGCTCTTTCTTTAACTGCTGTAAATGATATTGGCTCTCTCTTCTTCAACGTTCTGGTTGAAGTGCTTAACATGATAGGAACTATTAACGTTCATATTTTCCACTTGGTCCCGTGTTGGTCGCCGATATTGTAAGTTCAGGCACAACTGTATTATAACTGTCTTGGCCAATGAATGCTTTCTCTTCTTCTTCAGTGTCTTAACATTTCAACGAGTTTGTAATTTGATTTGAATGTGAATTACAGTGTCGACTTCTTATAGTTATGCGAAAAACGAGAAATCTAGTTGCTAACATAGTCTGCATAGTTCCTGCATAGTCTAGCTAATCGTTTGCCGGTTTTTTCATTTGCATGTTTTAAAGTTGCAGCGCAACCTTCGTTTGTCATACCGCAAACATCTAACTGAATCCTCACCTCACCTTAACATTGTAAACTACCTCCTTCATTTATTTCTTTTCATTATTTCCAAGAAACTTTTATTCAAATACATCACTTTAAATTGTTACTTAAATGCTATGCTTTATTGTACACTATAATTATCATCCTAATTTCAAAAGAATCATTTTTCTTTTTTAAAATGGAGCAACAAAGATCCTAGGAGCAAGGAAGCATCCTAATATAAATCAATGAGTTTCAAGAATAAATGCGTTTATGTTTTCATTTCTAAATTGGAGGGCAATAATTTTAACGACGTCGGTTAAAATAAAAAAATGCAAAACAAATAAATCTTTTCAATAACAATTGGATTTAAACATAGTCAAATATTTCACACAAACTCTATTTAACAATTTTAATTTGAAAAGATGAAATTTAAATTCAGCTCACTTATTCCATTAAATTTTCGAAAGCTCTTCATTCAAAGGCTAAGTTGCATCTGAATTGTATTTCAGCTATTCTCATGATTTAACCTTCTACGTTATCCGTTTAAAATTAAATAATTTAAAAGTTCATTTTATTTGTCTCACAGGATTTAAATACAATTTTAAGTGAAAATGAATTCGCTATCAAAGTAAAATGCTTTAAAAAATGTTTCTAACTCCTACTTAATTATCTTGAAATCCGCATTAAAGACTGAAAATTAACGACTCAACATTTAATTAGACGCTGCTGACTTAAAACTTTTACTTATCTCTCATCTGCCGTGTTAAACCGTAAGCTGACTAACTGCAAGTAGATCACTTTGCCTTCTCAAAAGTTGAAAGAAAAGCCAACATAAAATGGCTGGACTGACTATTTTTGATTAAAGAATACCGATCAATAAGCATTGAACATCGTAAACACATATTTGCCGTTATCCAGTGGACGAATTACGAAATTTGAATTTCGGGAATATAGTGAACGTTGTACAACCTGAATTCAAAACTAAAATGAAGCAAGACTCATCGATACCATGACGTTGCCCTCAGTATCTGTCAGAATCCCACTCTATTATCATTTATTGCACTTTCTGTTTATAAATTTCAGCTGCTCCCAACAATTATGATGTGCAAAATTTGTTTGTATTACTGTGAATAATATTAATGATAAAGAATAATTAATGGCCAAATTTAGAGTCGATTTTTAGCACTTTTGGGAGCATATGTACAGATTAATTATTATTATTAAAGTGCAATCGAATTCTTGTTATGTCAAAGGTAACTTTGCCATTTTGGCAAATTAAATAATACAGCCAAAGAATACTCGTTGATTCAACCACCGAAGAATACCTGAACGCTGAAAATAGCAAAATAATTCAGTGAATGATTAAACTTGAGCAATATATTAACGTATATAGAAGTCAGGATACTACGAATCTTGTTTTATTTGAACTCTGAAAGTTTAAGGGGTGTATTTCACGTGGAATTTTCATGAATTGTTCTGTGAGTTTCTGGATAGGTTGACGCCCAAGATACTTAGAACTAATTGACCAGTTGGTAATTACCAGGAAGAGGATACATACAAAGGCATTTGGATACTTATTAAGCTATTACATTACCAATTATTAAGGCAACACATCATTTTCTATCAATTTTAATTATTTAAAAAAAGTGTTACTAATATAAAGTAATGGAACAAAGTGGAGGGATCAATTAAAGTGCTTATTAAAGTCAGGTCAATATTATTTTCTTTACGCTTTACTTCTGTATATATCTTGTTGTCCATTTATAAATGATGGCCTTAGATCGCTGTATCATGTCCGCAAATTAATCATGTCCGTAATTTAATCCATGGTTAATGAAGTATTGTAGCTATATTTAACCTAATAATGAGTTATACTATTATGAAGTTTAAGGATTAAATGACAATTATCATATTGCCTGTAACTGAATACCCAGAGAATGAGTAATGAAATGTTGAAAAAAACTTAGCTTGTTGTTGAATGTATTAAACTTAAGTGTAGACTGGAACAAAATCGGGGTGGGTGTGTCAAATGAGCAAACTTATGTAATATTTACCAATAGGGGTTAATTTGTAGGCAATAAAGTGAACTCTGCTATATTTAAAGTGCCCTAGATGGTGCATCCTACCTGCACATGATAAAGCAAATACAAGATTTGTTAAATGAAAGTATTTTTCATTGCGTGCATTTAAAATATTCACGTTTAATGGTAGAATAATAATTTTCACAGTGAATATTATTCGTACAATTTTTCTGTTTAACAGATTGGGCATTAAGCAATTGAAGTTTCCTGCTTTTATAATAAAATTATTTGTTCTAAGATCCAATGCAAACATGAAAGAGGGTGTTGGAGTTAAATAACAACCAACGGTTTGCAGCTAACAAATTACGACAACAATAACAGTCACCAATTCGTAGAGCTAAAATCAGTTGTGAAGCAGAACACCAAGAGTTGAGTAGACCAAAAATGTATTCAAGGAAGCCACAATGAGTAACAGAGAGAGGGAGAGGAAGAGGGAGAGCAGCGTGTTGAGGAAGAGAGGAGATGAACAGGACGTGTAGGAGTCCGCACTGACCGGTGTGTGTTGTTGTCTGGAAAACAAGGGTAGCTTTATATGAGTCACTTGGGTAAGGCCACGCCAGAGCATGAGCGCAGATGTGCCTTTTTATGCGGAGCGAGGCGGTTATGAAAAAGAGGGAAATCGATGGACGCGTTTAGACATGTCAGACAGACAGGGGTTATGCGTCATAGGGACATAGATGAGGTCGCTCCAACTTCGTGGGTGGAAAAACTGAGGTATTATCATGGAGAATGCGAATAAAAGGTAATTCTGGAAAATGCACAGAGAATTATCCTTCAAGGGGTTCGGATTTTCATTTTATTTGAAAATATTACATTTTACGAGAGGAAACCGTGTTTATTAAATTATGGGGAATATGACACGGCAAACAATTTTTGTTTCCTTCCTCATGTATTTTAGTGTTTTAAACCGGGTTGTTAATTGTTCTTCAAATAGCAAAATGTAAAGGAATAAGCAGCGTCCTCTTTTAAAATATTTTTAAATCTTCAATTAGGTATATATTACAATAAAATAAATCAAATAGAGCGAAGAACTTAGTTTGCAACAGTTAAATCCTTTCATTAGTGTTCATGACAATGCAAAACTTTAAAATCTTTGATGTGGACATGAGAAACAGTGAACAGTCCAATAGGGGGTTAAACAAGTATTTGATTATCAAAAAATCAAGGAAATCAATCATTTAAAGACATATAATTTGTTTGAAATCTCTCAACCTTCAACGAAACTGGTATCTTGCTCTTGGCAAATAAACAGAGGGAACGAGGCATGGCCAATCACGGAACTTCAAATTATGAAATAATCTCCCCTGTGAATCTGGTAGTCAAATCATGAAATTTGAACATTAGCACGTTACCCTCTGAAAGTGCTTAGAAAAATCAGTTTTACAGTAATTCCAAATGCTCTGACTTCATTAACCTCTATTTCTTGACCCTCTGCACCTGATACGTTTGCACTGCCACACATTCGGATGGTTTGTCATGATTAAAATCTTTAAATCATTTTTCACGTGAAATAATAATTTCAATCATTTATTCACGCTATTTATTTACAAAATAAATTTTTATTGATTTTTTGTCAAATTGAGGTAGACCAACAAGTCTAATGATAACACCTTCAGTGTTAATAAATAGACGGTAATTGGTATTTACTTATTATTGAAACTACTTCTAAGTATGAATTCATTTATTATAACAACGGGAAAAATTGTTTAGTTAAGGTGATTAAATCAACTTCATCGTTAATGCAGGCAGTATAAGATTTTAGCAATTCCTAATAAAAGTTGATTGAAAATATAATTAAATTCGTAAATCATTAATTAGTCTCTGAAAATCATAAGCAAAAAGTTGTTGTTTGAGGAAAAAGAGTATACTATATATATGACTATTCATATATTTTTAATAAGTACTCCAAAATTAAAACAAATGTAAAATACAGTTTTAAAGCGTAAAACTTTTAAACAAAACAGTGTATGTTGCTCTTTTAAGTATTTAACAATTCAAATTTTGCTATTAAACCCAAATCCACAAACCGTTTTAATTTGATATCAATTTTGTACAATTTTCTAAGCCTTTGGCGAATAAATCTTTTCAGCATTATTATTAAAAATATGCTCAAGTTTATAGCTCAATCGCTGTTCACAATAATGCGCATAATTAACTTATGTTAGGTACTTGTGACTTAGTAACAAGTATGCGTTCCTGTTATGGGGTCATGAATTTGATGTCTGTTCGATCATGACAAGAATTAGTACTGACTAAGAGCAGATGTCAGAATGTAAGTCAAGAATACAATAGAGTGTGAAATTCAACTGAGAGGTGGTATAGAAGTTTGGAGATTGAAATTAGGCAAAATCCATCACCCTGCTAAGTTATTATTAATGCCTCAAAAATAAATATATTCCACATATCAAGGCAAAAATTTAATTTATTAAGCAAAAATAAGAAATAAACAAGAGGTAACAGAAAACCAAGAACGTGGGCCAGGAAATGAGGAGATTTCTACTTCATCTGAAGTCATTAATCATCATGTCATCAGCTTTTTAAAATTGAATTTTGAGAAGGCTTAATTCTCCTTATCCCCATCTTCATACGGGTGACATGACTTCATAATTCTTAGCCATCCTTTTTCACATAATTTTTGTATTATCTGAAATGGCACTCTATAATTGCGGCGGTCACCCAAATTGATAAGAATTTTGCTTCCTCTCGTATATATTGGACTCAGAATTTGTCCTAGAAACTCCCCTTAGTTTACTTATCGCCAGTGAAACAGATCTCTATGACAAGAACCTTTTTGTATCTATCTTGAATTAGTGTATTCTAACACTATCCAGCCTTCTGATTTGGGGCACAATGGTGAAAGCAAATTAGCATACTGAGATGATTGATTTGAGCTATCTCGGGCTTCATTGAAAATAGCTGAATACTGTAGATATCATGGAAACAGTAGAAAGCCCTGGTTTTGTGCCACAATATAACCAGGTACTCGAAAAATGAGTTTATTAGTTGGGAGATAATTTTTGGGTTAGTGGTGGTAGATAGGCTAGCGCCTTTTCATCGCATTTACCCTTGTTAAGAATCCAACGGAGAGCCATCTATGCATTCCAAAAAAATAACCGTTATTTGCATCTTCCACGAAAATACTCCGATTTCTCGTTTACGAAGCCGCGGTGTTTTCTTTATGTCCCTATTACCCAAACCCCTATCTGTCATATGTAGACAGGTTTCTGGAATCTCCTTTTTTCTGTAACTGTCCCGTTTCATTTGCAAATACTCTACACTAATATCTCACGCGCTCCGTTGTCTAAGTAATTCATATAAGCTGCCTTGATATTTCCACTCACACACACGAGCAAGGAATAGGCTCGTCACTCATCGGTTACTGCGCTTCTCTTTATTCTCCCCTCTCTCTCTCATCGTTCTTGCTTGTCCGAATTCCCCTTGTAATTTATTCAATACACGTTGGCCTATGCAACTCTTTGTATTCAACCTTTGAAAGTGTTGTTGCTGCTGTTAGCTGCTCCAATAATAGCAGTAGCAACAAACCAAAGAGGGTCTATGCAGATATTTTCCCTTATGCACATACCGTTCAGTCGTGAATAATATACTAGAGAGCAAGGAATAGAATTCTTTGTGGGATTCTTCATCCAAATATCGCCTTTGTTCTCACTCAATAGCTGTTTGCTTCCTTCTAGGGTTGCCATAACCAGTTCTTTGTGTAGATTTATAGTTACCCATTTTTGGTAGATATGGTTTCAATGGCATTGTAGCCATTATATCATCTTTCTTTTGAATATTTACTCTTAGATTTATTAAATCTTTTTCAATGATGGGTCAGTTTTTATTTACTCTGGGAAATAGCATTCTTTTCTCTTCTGAGTTGTAAAACAAGCATCATCAGCCGATTAGTGTTCAGAATAGCCCTTTATTTATTATCAAGTTTCTCACGTCAAATTTCTGTAGATAAAACGTACCGAAGACAGGTTCAGTAGTTTTTCTGGTAGTCATGCTCGAATCCTAACCTAAAGCACGTTTATTGCCTAGATAATAGAAATTTGTTAAATTTCTGAGCAATTCTGAAGTATCTAACGTTTAAAAATAATGGCACACTGGTTTCGTTTTGGAGTGAAGTTTGCTCGTAATATCTTCCTAGATAAGCCGTCGCCTTTCCGGTGTTCATTTACTAAAATTTCTTTGCCTTCTGTTAGAAGAAATAATAACTATTTTCCCCCGCTCCCAATATTTCTTCTATGAATAAAAGTGTAATTTCTTTCTTTATTTTCCCACCGATAAGTGACAACTGATAATTATTCTTATTTGTTTAAGCCGATACCGATTGGGAGGGAGTTTCGTGAATACACTTGTGTTGACTATAAGGTGCCTTCTTATCTGCCTTGGGTTGCTAGCTTCTGTGTTAAGTTGTTATTACCGAGTTTTCTAGATTTTTGGCTCTGCGAGACTACTACCAGAACTACTAGTTGGTTACGTTATAACACCTTCCATGAGTTTTCTTCTAATTTTTTTTATATAAAAAACTGTATTAGTAAATACGAATCACATAGGCAGCATACTGTTAAGATATTTTGTCTCCTAGCCACCGTTTGTGTAGTTCTATATATTCCTACCGTGAAGCCCCACTGTAGGACTTCAAAGCAAGACTTTGATTTGATCAGTATTCCTTGCTAATATATTTAACAAGTAAACTTATTTCTTGGTATCTAGTAATCAAGTAGGCTTTAATACTTAACAGAATGCTTGGAAATTTGATTGGGAATGGGTGCATCTAGACGCTGATATGATTTTGCCCCTGTGGATGCTCATAAATAAAAAAAATTGAAGGATGACTTTTGCATTTTTCCAAAATTACTCCTTTGCCATATTCTTTATGAAAATACGTCGACTTTTCGCTTTTATATTCCCATGACTCAAATTCCTATGTCATGTCTAGACGAGTTTATCGATTTTCCTTTTTTCTTTAACTGTCCCTTTCCATATAAAGTAGACTTACACTCATAGCCTCAGGTACTTCCCTGCACAAGTGACTCACATAAACTGCCTTTATATTTCCACTTACACATGCACACAAGCAGACACACGCTTGTCACTTATCCGCTTGCATATTTTCCTCTTATCTCCTCTCTCCCTCACTTCTCTCTTACTGTCTTGAACCCTCACCGTGATGTAATCAATACACATTGGCATAAAAAAATTTTTGTGTCCTATTTTAGGGAAGTGCCGTTTGTTAACTCCTACATTTTGTTACTGCAAAAAATTGAGCTGTAATTTTCATGTAGCGAGCTAGAAATCTAGAACAGCATCTCGGACAGTTCATAGATTGTAACAAAGTAATTTGTGTTTTATTAAAATTTTGAAAGAAGGAATTAATAAGACATTGTTTATTTCCTCAACAAAATCTTCTGGGCCACTATTGATTTTACGTTGTTTTCAAAGGAATCTGTGAAGTGTCCTACTACATTTACACCAATTTGCAGTTAAAATCATTCATGATGCTAATTTTGAATTCGGCCTGTTTGTAGATGTAATTACTGTAATTACAAAGAGAAGCTAAATTTTGGATACCAACAAAAGAACCGACTATATTAAAATCCATTACCATAATGTAAAAATAAGTCAAATATTCATTCAATATTGATTCCTGATAACTTAAAAAGATTTATTCTACATTGTGCCCTTTCAACTAAAAGTAGTAGAAATAAAAACCTATAGGAATATGAAAATCGCCAACACCTCTAAGCTACTTGTGTAATTTGTCTAGTCACCGGGAGAAACAGCAATAAAATAACAAAATAACCTTAAAGAATGTGCAAACAACTTAAGTTTCATGACCCTTGGCGCAGCATCCCAATAATTTTCTTTGTTCATTAATTTTCTATCTATGATACATGGAAAACTGATATGCCAGGTGGTGAGATTTCGCACCGATCGATGAAATTGAATGCCTACTTTCACGTCGGCTATCATCATAGTTAATAGATTATTTTTTATTTAATACAAGTTTCTTTTGATATTCGTGTTAAAAAGGATTAATAAGCAATAAGATGATTTTTATTTAAATGTAAATGCTAAGCCAATTATCAGTAGATCATGAGTCCATAATATCGAATTGCATTTATCTGAGCTCATATCTTTAAGATCAGTTACTTTTTTAATTGTTTGACGATAAAAAATCTAAGGGTCTACTGGAAGTACGATTGTATATCATAGGTGTTATCTAACGAATAATATGAAAATAGGCATTCAAGAGCTGTTTTCATTATTATTGATTTATTTGAATATTTTTAAGATAATAACATAACGAATATTTGTTTCTTTACTAAAATAATTTAATTAGAACATCAACGCTGTTATAACAAATTATGAGAATGAATTGATAACTAATTCTGCCCAATAGGCATTCAGAGTAGTCTCGGTACAAATTAGCCCAAAGAAGGGCTTGTGGTTGATTTCGTAAGTGTTTTTTGCATTGATTATTCGTAATGTCTTCTATGTTAATGAAGGAACAAAATTACCTTATTTAATCCTTTTCGATACGCTCTGCTTGCTTTATTTAAGTATACTTTTAACACTCACGCGGTTCACTAAGTCGTTTTTACATTCCTTTTACTTTAAAGGCAATGCATCCTTCAATATCGAACAAGTTGGGTCTGCCCCAAAGATTAATCCGATTATGCCATAAACGCCTTAATGGCACGTCCTCAGCTGTAAGCTGTTATTTCCTTTTAAATAATAATGTTTGCAGCCTTTCGATATTACCAAAATCCGCAATATTGGTATCTCAGCTCACATTGATAGTGGGAAGACAACGGTTTCTGAACGTATTCTATTCTACACTAACCGCATATCCTCCATGCACGAGGCAGGTCCATTTCATTCACTTACTCATGTGGTTTAATATTAAGATTTCTCTACTGCATCCGATTTATACAAAAATATAGGTTCGTGGTAAAGACGGAGTCGGTGCTGTTATGGATTCCATGGAACTTGAACGTCAGCGCGGTATCACCATTCAGTCCGCATCCACCTATACATCCTGGCGTGGACACACTATTAATCTAATCGACACTCCCGGACATGTTGATTTCACCGTTGAAGTTGAAAGAGCTCTTCGTGTTCTTGACGGTGCTGTTCTCATTCTTTGTGCTGTTGGAGGAGTTCAAAGCCAGACCCTCACTGTTGATAGGCAGATGAAGAGATACCGAGTTCCAAATGTGGCTTTTATTAACAAAGTTGATCGTCTGGATGCCAATCCTTATCGTGTGATCAAGCAAATGCGGTAAGTCTAGACAGTTTTGATTCTGTTTTATTCTTCCTTTATCTATCATTCAATAGATGATAGCGCTTAGACATGAATGAATCTGACAAATATAAGTTTGTATTTTTTATTTCTACATCATATTAGCCTATTTACTTCTCTACTTTAATAACTTAAAGTTAATATAACTTTGTAAAGTTGGTACATTGGTGTCAATATTGATTGATTAGACTGCAATAAATTTTTATTTCTGTTACTTCTGTTGAATCGAGCATCTCTACGTAGCTGTTAATTTTACCTAAAAATTTCTTTGATGATAATTTTCATCCAATATTGGTCTCAGAATGGTAGTCTGATTTTTTAACGTGTTACTTTTTCATTTTATAGTACCCATTTATTGATCTTCATTACTAAATTTGAATCGAGATATGCCAATACGGTTCATTTTCGAGATTTAAAATGATAGGTTCAAATTACTAAGAATACTGATTTTGAATTATTTACTACTAAATGTGATTTTGTTTTTATATATGCTAGCTGGCCATCACTTTCTCAATATTTAAGTATTTAACGTATTTGTGATTAAGTAGACAAAAACTGCCTGTTTTAGTGTTTTAATTGACGACTTTGACTGCGATTAAGTTTTTTCGTAAATGTATGCAGAACTAACGTTTATCCAAACTTGCAGGGACAAATTGCTTTATCATGCCGCCTTTGTTAATATTCCAATTGGATTAGAATCAAAGAACATTGGTATCATTGATCTTCTAACAGAGAAGGCCATCTACTTCGACGAACCCCAAGGTCTAACACTTCGTCAGGAAGAAATTCCCAAGGAAATGGTTTCTGAGGCAAAAGATAGACGTGCTGAAATGATTGGTAATTTGCCTTATTGGAACCTTTCTACTTATAATGTATCAGTAGTATATGTATTTCAATATTTTAGAATGCCTTGCAAATGCCGACGAGGAAATTGGCGAGGCTTACTTGTCAGAAGCACCAATCAATGTTGACCAGTTGAAAGCAGGCATTCGACGTGCCACGCTGGCTCATAAATTCACTCCCGTGTTGGTTGGTACTGCACTCAAGAATCGTGGTGTTCAACCCCTCATGGATGCGGTTGTGGACTATCTTCCAAATCCTACAGAAATCCAACACTACGCCCTGAGTGAGAAAGATGGGTAGGCATATTTTCTTTCAATTATTTCATCAAATTATTGAGTTCGAATCATTGAAACTTTTTTCTCATTGTACAGTGAAACTGAAAAGGTATTATTGGATGCATCTCGAGACTCTACTGCGCCTTATCTGGGCCTTGCCTTCAAACTTGAGGTATGTTTATCATTTTATCATATTCCATACCTGAAAATAGACTACTTAATTTTATAAATTGAATTTGCATCAATACTCTTGAGCAAGCTATAAGCTTATCGTTGATCAAAATATTGATTTATTGTGTCGAGTGTTTAATTTTCGCCTTCAAGTAACCTTATTATTATTATTAGGGCCAAATAGTGGCAGCTTACTAAATTTCACTGGTTCAGGAAAAGGTTTTTGCTAGTTATTCTACACTTTTAGGTTTTCGACTTAGGTTTGACAACTAAATACGCTCGGAAGATGATTGATTAACCTATTTCAATGCGTTTGGGTTCTTTCAGAGATTGGCTGTACTATATTTTTCACGTTTTAATTACCTCATTTTGAACTTAAGTTTGTAACTAACTGGAACGGTTCCCTTTTTATTTACGGGTTAGTTGTTTCAGTAATCTAACTCGCATTATTTAACCTTATCACACACTTATGATCGCACTTATTGCAGTATTGGTTGTTTTTTTGGGATTCTGATAAGTGGAGCACTCTCGACTGTCCATTTTACCCATCTGATCAGCAATTTTAGAAAAGGTGGCAAAGCGAATTGTACGCTTATGTAATTGCAAGTCATGCTACTCATGTGAAAATGAGAATTTAAAGTGTCTTTATCTTAAATTTTGATCGAATTTCTTGCCTGCCCTTCATTTATCTTCTTAATTAGCATCTTTTATGGGCTAAAAATTCTTCAAGAGGGGTTTCTTAACCATATTTCCCTTTGATCCTTGGTTTTGCATATAGTTCTATAATTACTACTCTTTCTATCACTTAACGTTTCTAAATTTGACTCATTGGTTCTATATTGAGTCCGTGTCCACGCTGCTCAGACTCTATTGACCAATTGCGTAAGTTGGATGATTTGTCCTAGCGTTACATTTGTCCTTCATGATAGTTGAAGATAATCCTGCTCGAATGCAGTTAACTATCTATTTGCCTAAAAATGGACAATATGGGGGATTTAGAATCATGATTTTTTTATTCTATCTTGACCTCTGTCCTCAATGGACTGTTTCCCAATGTTTAAATGTTTTCTTGTGAGTAAAACTTGGGAAACAATTTCCGTTGCAACAAGTAATATCGAACTTTTCAGTGGTTGTTACCTCTTTTTTATTTGCAGGCAAGTAAATTCGGCCAATTGACTTACACTCGTGTCTACCAGGGCTGTTTACGACGTGGTGAATACGTGCGTAACACGCGAACAGGAAAGAAACTTCGAGTGCCCCGCCTTGGCCGTATGAATGTTGACACCTTTGAGGATTTGGAAGCCGTCTACGCCGGTGATATTGCAGCTCTCTTCGGTGTTGACTGCGCATCCGGTGATACCCTAGTAACTCCAAATACACCGATGGAGAATCTCTCCATGGAATCTATGTTTATCCCCGAACCCGTGGTATCCATGTCCATAACCCCTGTGGACAAGCACAATATAGATGCTTTCAGTAAGGGCTTGGCTCGTTTCACCAAGGAGGATCCAACCTTCCGTCTTAAACACGATGTGGAGAGTGGCCAGGCACTTGTATTCGGCATGGGCGAACTTCATCTCGAAATTTATGCCCAAAGACTTGCTCGAGAATACAACGCTCCCTGTATATTGGGAAAACCGAAGGTTGCCTTCAGAGAAACCCTTCTTGAACCCATCGAGTAATTTTGCCTAATCATGCTATATACTGTTCGAGTTAACAAATTTATACATTTTAAGATATTTTACGATCTACACGCCGATATCCCAGCTGGGAGAAAGGAAATGATAAATTCTTATTGCCATAGCGAAAACTTATAGGAGTTCAATTCGAACTATAAACGGTTCAGCGTAATTCTTATCGATTCACACAAACAACAAGGATTAATCAGTATTTCAGTAATAATAGGAACGAAACATAAAGTCAGATATTCATTTCGTCGAGGGGGAATATTTAATAATTATTCCTAGACAATTTTCACCTAGACAAGATCATTGCATAAATGTCAGTTCTTTAAGAACGATTATTTGCGTTTCTATCCATTTTCATGATTTCACGAATTCGTTTTACTTTGTGTTGATTTATGTACTCCTTAAAATTCACAAGTTCTTAGGAGTGATTGATGATGTCTGTCTCATTTTCATAGTTAATTGTTGTGAACTAAGATTTGAAGTTACTGCTAATCATCTAATTTTCATCTTACTTTCGTTTAATCAAATGTGATTGAATGAGTTAAGTCATCGTTTGATGGACTATCAAGGGTCTACACATATACGCATTTGGTTATGCAGTGGTCAATGACAGAATAATTTCTGAATTCCCCTATCCACATTTCTTATCTTTTAGCTCATGGAGCTACAGCATTTTTCATGCTGTGGTTTGGTGATTTAGTTGCCTGTTAGCTGCTTTTTCCCCACCTTTATCCGCTTTGAGTTGTAGTAGCTTCGCTAATAGAAGAATAGAAAACCAGTTCGAAATCTCTTAGTTTTTATATGCTTTCCTTTGCCCTAATAGATTTGACTACCTTCACAAGAAGCAGTCCGGTGGTGCAGGTCAATACGGTAGAGTTATTGGAGTGTTGGAGCCACTACCGACAGAGCAAAATACTCAGGTCCTCTTCTCTGATGAAACAGTCGGTACCAATATTCCGAAGAACTACGTGCCTGCTATTGAAACTGGTTTCCGAAATGTCTGTGAAGCTGGAGGCAGTCTTTGTGGTGCCAAAATTGTGGGTGTGCGATTTCGTCTCAAAGACGGCGCTCATCACTGCGTTGACTCTTCCGACTGGGCCTTCCAGCAAGCCGCTGAGGGTGCTATGCGTCAAGGTAAGTTGCAGTAGTATCATTTTAGCCAAATCTTTCGCCTAGGTTATTGAAGGTTCGTTTCCAAATGAGAAGGCAAGAAGGGAATAGTAAACGCCTATATTTGGACTCAGTTCTGGAACATACATGCCACCAATAGATATAACCCAATAACAATCCAAGGCCCAAACATTTGACAAAGCACTTAGGGGCAATATAGGTTAGATAATGTCTGGTAGCTCCAAGGCCTTAATTTTAATTGTACTGTTTAATCTAGTGGAAAATTACTCTTTCCCACTATTTTCCGTAATGTAATGTAATCCTTTTCTTATTATCTTTAAACACTGCTTGTGCTATCATAACTTCTCTTAAATTACTTCCCACATTTTTTAGCCTTTGAACGTGGCAAATGGACCATTTTGGAGCCAATTATGTTAGTAGAGTGCATTTCTCCTGTGGAATTTCACGGGCAACTCCTCAGCTCGGTGACTCGACGAAATGGACTTATTGTGGAATCCGACGTCAGTGATGCACATGCCCGCGTTTTGGCTGAAGTGAGTCCAAGGTTTACCTATGTTCATTCGTGAGCAAGTCAATATGTTCAAATATTCTCGTTTTTTCCTGTATAAAAGGGAACAAATTGCAGCTGCCCCGTTGTTTCTGTCAATAGATTTTCTCAAAGTCTGTGATGCCTATATATTGAGGAATAGACTCTAAATGGGTATTTATCTGCTGTGATACCAAGTGAGAATGATCCTAACAAATCGTTTTATCAAACGCTATACAATGTGAATAATTCTGCAAGAAGGAAAATATTTTACTAAGCCTTCTACCACATCCTCTATTTTCGAAGTCTGAGATGTAAGCAGTAGTAGTATGTAGAAAATTCTTCGTTAAGTATGCTATATGTTAATGTTTTAACTTAGAGCATTTTTCATTGCAAATTTTGAGGAAAGAAGTTATATTGACGATTTTGGTTTACTTATTGCCTTACCAAAATTCAGGAAACGAATTTGAGGATCACTTTCAAATACCTAAAATTCCAGTAGATGTGTAGATCCCTTCTTTCATTTGTAGGTGTTGGATAGCATTTGCTATCCTACTAGAACGTTCACTTCCTTCCTTCCCATTTTATCTGGACTTAATTTACCAGGGTTGATGTTGTGATTGAAATTCACAAGGATGAGTGTATATATAATTTGATATGTCAGAGGTAAAACTCTTTGTTTTTGTAGGACTCTGTTGTCTACTATTTTGTTCATGTTATGGCATACAAAACGAGGCTTATCCTAATTTTTCGGTCATATTTAACTGGACTTGTGGTAAGCTTATATCAATCGTGCTTGTCTTCAGTGCCGTTTCACAGTATTGAGAAGAAACCTTAAATATTCGTGAAAGACCGTAAACAAAGTAATCATTCAAAATATGTGTACAATTTACGGTTTGGCCGTAGCGATGGCGATGTATATCTGTCAACATTGCATTTTAGAGAAAGAAATGTTAGGTCTAAATATTTTGATCCTGAAAAGCAAAGATTTCTCTCGAGGTTAAATATGGTTTGCTGCTTCTTAGTACTACAGATGTAAATCTTTCGCGAATAGAAAAGGGCTTTAAGGCTGTTGAGTGCCGCTGGAAAGAGGAGCGTGAACTTTAAAGATTTTCGTTTTGATTGTGAAAAATGTTCTTTTTTAGCTTCAGTCGCACTTGTTACGCCTTTATATAGCTTTTTTTTGTTAGTTTGTAGCTAAGCTGTAAAAGCGACTGGATGAAAACTACTCTCGATGCCGATTTGCATTAAAGAAAGAGTTGTATTATTCTAATCGTACAGTAAATAGTCAATTTCAATTCGTTCGAACGTAGAAGGTAGCGTATAACTATAATTGACAATTTGGGGATATTGTGTTAGCGTTTACTGGTTTGGAACTAGCGGACGCGCTTTTATACATTACGTCTATTCGATCGCCCAAAATGATCAGTTAATGTTCTTATTGCAAATGGGATTTTGACGTAAAGACATAATGAAAGGAACTTAAAATATGAAGATTTCTTTCTTGAAAGGTAAAGATTATCTCTGCGCCTCTAGTTGCAATTTGGGGCTCTTTGTTCTTAACACATTCATGTTAAATGGGAGAATGATTTCTGTCGTAAAATTAGTTTCAAGACAATTTAGAGAACATTGATTTCAATGAGGGTAGACTTGATTTACTTGTAGTTGCGTGGTTACGTATTTCACAAAGCAGTTCTAATGTGTTTGATGCCAGAAGAAAGATAGCATTAGGAATAATTAAGCCCCCGTTTTTATTTCTTTGGAGGGTTTAGCCAGTATAAGGTAATACTTTTCAACTTAGCAGAGCTCAATAAGCAGTTTTCACTAAAGGTAACAATTTTAATGTTCAATATTTTTGTTCGTATGTTTAATCTTGTTTTATTTCTTCCTGCCATCCGACAGGTGCCTCTAAATGACATGTTCGGCTACGCTGGAGAACTTCGTGGTCTGACAGAGGGTAAGGGTGAGTACACAATGGAATACTCCAAATACTGTCCCGCCCGCAGTGACACCTTGGAAGCTGTGATTGCAGAGGCCGAGGTGGAGGCCGAAAAGCGACGAGCTGAGTCTAGTAGTTCTTCAGCTTCTTCAAAAAACAAGAAGAAGAAGAAAACCTAGTGCGTTACCTCACATCTCCATTGTATAGAAACACAGTTATCTGTCTGTGTAGTCAAATTCAATTATTTTTAGATTAAAATTAAATAGAATCTTATGCTTACTATTGTATCAGTGTCTTAATTCTTTTGGTGGAGGCTCAAGACTCACTCTAGCATGTTTCTCAATTGTGTTGTTACTTCGTTAACACTTATCAATAATCACTGTAAGAAACATTCTCCAAGTTGAGATTCATTCGTAACCATATACATCCATTTGCGGCAGCTATTGGTCCAAATCTCATATTGAGTGATTCTCGAAATTCTCTTAAAAGCTTATTGTTAAAAACTTTCTAAGACAAATCAACTTTTGCTAAATGAGTTAGACGTATTTTGTAAGAGTGAAATTTCTGTATAGATACGTGATGTCATTCTCCCATATATATGTATAGAAAAGAACAGAAACGGTTGTGAAATCATCTTAATTAGCCTATTAAAATTTTAGAGGATATATATATCGCTGGCGTCCATTGTTCATGTCTTGACCTCGCTAGCAGATCGCTAAATAGTAGCTCTTGAGCTGCAGACCTCCTAATAGCCTGATAGATTGTTAATTGATGTCTTTGCATGTCTATGGTTTAAGACCATAGTGGTTGATCTAAATTCTATTATTTATTTAAGATTGTAAATGTTTCATGATGAAACAACATCACTCCTAAACTCTTAAGTTAAAACTCATCTGACGTTTATTTTCGGTCTTTTCATCGGATATGTAAGGTCTGGGATACTTTTCTAATCTAACCTAAGTGGTTTTGCGTTAGTACTCAATGCGACATAAGACATCCCAATAATTGTCTAGGGATGGACTCTCAGTCACTATATTCTAAAACTCATAAACTCAGATTTTTTTCTTATTTAAAATCTTCCTTTGTGTACATGATAACTTGCAACATCATTTCAAAAAGAAGTAGCGAAAACCTTTACGAATTGCCGTTAATTATCAGTGTTAATGCAAAGAGAAACCTAATGAAGTAGGGAGATATGGTAAATGAATACAAAATCGAAACAATTAGGAAGAAAAATATGTGGAGGAGAAATTTCTTTAATTTCCAAAACGAACCGGTCTTTATCTTCTAATATCTACGTTAAGCAAAATCTAAAGCATTTCTTGATAGATTTCTCAATTTTTAGCTGTATCTTCGAACTCCCTCAGGTCGAATCAGTGTAGTTAGATTTTCACCAGCTGGGAAAGGTTGCCGAATAATGTGAAAACTGCCTTCCAATTCTAGACAATCTGGATCTTTCAAGAATTTTGCCGGAGGATGACTGAGACTGAAAACTGCTCCAGCATTGTCGAATTCTCCACAGTAGTTGGGAGCGGAAAAGATGGTAACCAATGAACGATTTGCGTAGAATTCGTATCCATCTTCTACAACTTGATGCGCTCGACATATCAGATCAAGTTCGTACCTTTCCAAGAATTGATCAATAATATTGGGTCCAAACATATAGGAAACACCACGTTCACTGGGCTCCCAGCCACAGGGCTCTTTATCACTAGAAACAGACTCTGCATACCAAGGATCCGACCAAAGGAGATCACAGAGAAGTCCTCTTTCAGGAACATCGCATGGACGGGCAATATCCCGTATCTTCTGCCTTAAGTTGGCCAACTTTACGAGTTCTGGGGTAAGCATATCGGGTGAAAGCCCTCCATGACAACAGAAAATCTGGTTCTCAACTATTGCGCTTACAGGAAGACAAGAAAAGGCATCGATAAATGTTTTCCACAACTTTACGGAAAATCGCCTTTTGCACTCTTCAAAGAACCCATATACTCTGGAGATTGCCTGACACTCATGATTACCACGGAGGAGGAAAAATCGAGTGGGGTACCGAAGTTTATAACAAAAGAGAAGGCAAATTGTCTCTAGACTTTGTTTTCCACGATCAACGTAGTCTCCCAAAAACAGGTAGTTGATATCCCTTGGAGTTCCGCAGAGGTCAAAAATGCGTAAGAGGTCTTCATATTGACCGTGGATGTCTCCAACGATCTTCAGGGGACCACCAAGATCGAGCAGATTCGGTTGAGAAAGAAATAAATGTCGGACGCCATGACATAGATCTGTCATTTCTTCTTCTTTCAACATTAACGATTCATCATGTTTCTTACCAAGTTGCCATAACCTCAAAATATAGGTGTCCAGTTGCTCATTTGTATAGGCAGTTGAAAGACGAATTAGAGACGAATTCCTTGTTTGAGATGTTTTGGTCACAAATCCTGGATTGGCGGCATTCTTAGTTTTTACTTGGTCATCAAAAGCTGCCTTATTTTTGTAGTCTTCCATAATACAAACCACGTTTCTTTCCGGTTGGATTTTATCGATTTGAAATTCAGTTTCACAATACATGTAATTCATTTGCGTTTCTTTTTAGGGAGGATAATTGTGACATGGTGACCTCCTATTTCATGAAGCTCTAACACATAAACGGTGATTTAAAGTACCCTAATCTCAACAAGAAAATAAGTGAAATTGGTCACGTGGATTTAAAAATAATAATTTTACTGAAATTGATTTAAAAAACGATCGCTTTATTCTCTTTACAAGTCTTGAACAAATGGATTAAGTATGTAAAATCAGCCCTCAAGAAGATGAATAGCGTTGCCTGGGGTTAGATAGATATCAATTGCAGAGGTAACGGAGGTCATATGAACATAAATCACCAATGGAATAACTTTCTGTAAGTGTTACAAACGCTCAATTTGTGCTTGTCCTCTTAAATCTAATGTCATACATACGGAAACTATTTCCCAATCTAAATTTATTCAACTTCTCAGTTTAACAAATTGAAGCGTTAACTTTTAGGAAGACACTGTGAAAAAACCTTGAAAAATTTAAAATAAGGACGTAATTACTATATAATCCTTCTGTTGAGAGAATTTGCAATAAGAAAGAGATTTATACCTCATTTTCTGCTGTTGATCAATGATTTAAATACATGCAATCAACACATGCCCTTTAGAGGAGATGTCAGTTTTGTCCAGATTAACTGTCGAAATGTGAGAACATTGTATGCTGGCGTATTTAATTATTAGTGAATTGTGGGCTACCTGTGAAATATGTAAACCTCATAACTTGATAAAACTCAGACTCTTGAGCCAGATTTATCAACGGCTTATCACATAAAAAAGTTTATTTATTTCCATATAGTTTTACCCTGGCTCAATAAAGTGCTATATAATTAAATCCTGATTTAATTACTCTCTCACCAAATAGCAATAATAAACCGAGAACCATTTTTGCATTAAATTCGATTATTAATACCATTTGTCAGATACCTGTGAAATTTATAAATAATTCTCACAGGAAGAGATTACTGAACTTATTGAAAATGGTGTGCAATGAAAAATTTCTTCAGGTAAAGTTATAGAGTTATGAAGTACGTCCCGTTTCTTCAAATAATTCATAATAATTAAAATAATAACTTACCTTAAATGGGAAATGAGTTCAGCTTTACTTTTGCTTTGATGTCTGTAAGGGACTTCATCAACTGTGGATAGAATAATCAACACCTTAAACTACAGTCGAAATACAGAAGATTATTGACTGAAATGTCAGGTGGAAGATTAGTTGAAGCATTTTAAATGTGCTTGATTTCCCCTCCTTAGACCTAAGTGAATCCAAATGCAATGCCACATGAATTGCGATTGATATATACCCACTCTTTGTGATCTGGGATTCACTTTATAAGATTTCGTGTTCAATCGAAATAGACGTCCTCAGCAGATATATTTAGTCCTGTTAAACATGACCTTCCTTTTTGTAAATTTTGTTTGCCGTCAGCTCTTGTCTCTTGTTTGCACTTCTTTACATGATTACTAAAGGGCGTATTATATTATCTTCAACTTCAGCGTCTTATTTAATATCCAACTTCCAAATATATAATCAAGCATATATTAGATGACCCAAGGTAAAAAATTCCGATAAAAGTTCCCAATAAAAGTACTCGAACTTTAAGCTCGTTTTGTTTCTCATTAGATATCAACTTTGTTTTTATCTCCTATCGTATAATTATCTTGCAAAGCGAAGGAGGAATTAAGTGACAAAAATCGGACCTGAAAATTGATTCAAAAGTTATTGAATATTTTTTTAAAGTGGGAGGATATTTTATCCTCAGTATTCATTGGTTGATAATTGGGTCTGATACTCATTGAAAGTAAATAAATATCCTGCAAATTATAAACATATATAAGTAGTTTGCAATTTATTGTAAAGTCAGCAGGTACTAGAATTCGAAATTTGTTTTAGAATCTACATTAAAGCCAAAATCCATAAATTGGTGCAAACATTGCAACTTTAAAGAATACAAACGAGCAAGTAAGAAAATTGAGGTCCAAGAAGAAGAGCTATTGAATGGGTTTCAATATTATATTTTTAGAAAACAAGCAATAAAAAAGGCAATTTACATTAATATTGTAAAAGAAGATTTTCATGATCTGTGACTGGAAAATGCGATTTGCTGAGGCGACTTAAATGAGTAAAAAACTGGAAATAATAAAATTCTCTTTGTGATAGTAAAATTTGCGTAGCCATTTTGGGGTATTCTCCCAATGACCAATACGTTTGCCAGAAAATAATATCATGAAGGGTATGAAAAGCGTTTGAAAAGAAAAGAAATAAAAGGTTTCGAAGGTAATTGAGGAATGGCAAATTACACCAATAGCAAAATGCCTAAATTAAAATTTAATAAAAAGTTATTATAATTAATGGAAATTAGATTCATTCATTTTGTTCCTGGATAAATATGAACATTTTGGAATGAATATCACCACATAAGTCAAGACGAAAACTACTTGATTTTACAATAAACTAAGAATATTATATATTATTGTACAATTTATGTTGAAGCATCAATGGTCAGGATAATTTTCACATTAGAAGCACTTTTCTGTCGACGAAACGCGTTACTACTTAATAAAATGAAGTAGAACTGATGTCATTTGCAACATTCATATTCTATTGAACAGTCTATCATTCGGACAGAATAAAAGATCCATATTGTATTTAACCGGTTGTTTGTCAGTTTATTAGTTTTTTAGACATTACTATACAAAACAACTGTCTGTTCTGGGATGTAAGAAAATACAAATAACTGGAGGAGACATGACCCCTCCCCCACCCCCCTCCCCCCACGATATTACATAATTCGGTCAACAAACTCTAAATATCAATGACATGATCTCACCCATGAACACGATAGTTAAAAAATCAGTCTTGAATACTAGGATATTATAAATACTCCTTATGAGATTTTTACACAACCCATTGAGTACAGAATTCAGACGAATTGCAGCTCCTGGTACTTGGACTTCATTAAATACTCTCTTGATTCTCTAATTGAACTCGTTTGTTGTCGTGCCTGTTAAAAAGCTCATAACTTCAAACGTTTTTGCACATTTTGCCTACTTTTGAACCACGTGGTAGTCAAATGCAGTCTGATCGATATTATATAACATTTACTAATTTATCGTAATGAAATTTACTAGTGACAATAAGTTAAATTTTTTGAGGCAACTGGTTAACTAATAAAATAATAAAGGTCGGTGCTGACTAAAACAGTAAAAGATTTATAAGAATAATATTGCTGGTGGAGAATATATTTTACAGAAATATATTTCTGATCTGAAAATTTTATTTGTTTTTATCCTCAATTCGGACGTCTAGAGAAATAAAACGTTTTCAGTAAACAAATAAACTGAACATCGTGGTTTGATTCTATTGTTAATCAAATTAGAAAATATTACTACTCGGCAGGATGTGATGGGCAAACTGAAGTAGCAATGTTTAAGTACTAATGGTTGCAACCAAGAAAATAAAATAATGAAAACGGAATTCCTCTACCTTAAGAGCAACTTTGCTAATATCAGATAGCAGCTTTTAGTGAATGAGTGAAGATGGCAAGACCGGCCATTGCATTTAAAAATAGATCAGTAAGCCTCGAACCTAATGAATAAGTTGAGGTCAGATTCCTTAAACTAGCAGTCTCTTCTTCAATATTTCGCATGAAGGAAAAGACATTTTAATCGTAAATGACAATAATGGCTCATTTAATTTTGACCAAATTACTCAGGATTAAATAAAATAAAATTTGATTGTTAATTTGATTGGGTTATTTCGTAGCAAAATAATCTTGAATTACTTGATCGGTCTGCTCAGTTTTCATTAATAAATCTGTTTTTCTTATTAAGTATAATTTTTCAAAGAGTAAGATAGTGGTGAAAATTTGGGTCAAAGCCGTTAGAAGTGGTTTTTATAATGCGGGTGACAACTGACTATTGGGGAGTTCAATTAGACGCGTATGGTGAACATCTAAAAAAGTTTAAAAAATCAGACTCATTCCATTCAAAGAATGAAATGGATGAAACCTGCAATTTTGTATTCTCCGTAAAAGGATGCTATTATAGAGCCATCAATGTATGCCACCAGGTTATCTCAAAATTGCACACTTTGAGAACAGATTAGCTAAATTGATTTGTACTTACTGCACTGCGAATTTTTTGCCGACTAATGATAAAGACGAATTGATACTGCCACTAAATTTACAAACTTATCCAACTCCGGTGGTAGACTTTTTGATGTACTGAAACTGATTGGCGAAATATGTGATGGCAATAAGATCATATAATGGTGTTATCATAAATAAACACTTTGTTAGTAGAGGGGGTAGAGGGAGTGGGCAGGATTGGATTTTACCCAACGTCCAGGATCCGAGTGTCTGGAATACAGATACGAAAAGAAGCAAATAAATGCAGACCAGTGCTATTTTTATCCAATAACCGAAAAATAACTATTAGAATAAAGAAAATCAATTATTCTCCGATCTCAGAATAAATTTATAAATCATATTCAAGATCTTCAAACTTCAGCTCTTTACCCACTTCCTTATGTATAATTACCCCGTCTTGTCCAAGACGTAGATCCAATCTTTTTAGATTGCTTCGATCAGATGGATTAGTTGGGGCACAGTAAAACGTTGCTTCATCGCTGAAGTTTGAATGCACAAATTGATCCTCAAACGTTAGCCATACCGACAAAGTATGGCTAGATGAGTATATTTCAGAATTAGCCCATCCAATACTTCCAAGAATTTTCGAGAATCGATGATAATATAAAAAGGTAAGGGAGATATGATATCAGTTAAAATTATTAATAATTCTAAACTCGGTCCAAGGTACCTTTTTATAGACTAATCTAACGTCTTACTTCTCTAAATCACTAACTGAAGTAAATATGACTATTTCATTGGTAGATTTCTATTCAATTACTAATAATTTGAACTTGATTAATCCAAAATATAGCATTCCTCTGACGCATCGTTTTTGCCTGAAATCATAATACTGCCACGTTTTGGCAAGAACAAGGATAGGTAAACTGAATCCTCGAGGAAATATTACAGTTTTTATTTTATAGAAAAAATGTAAATGCTCAAACAGGTTAGATTTATGCCTCTTTAGAGAATATAGGTGGAAACTTGGAACTCGTCTGTTCAAATTATTGTAGATCATTATGAGAAGTCTGGAATCATATGAAATGTTAACTTTCTCATAATTTCTTCTTCAAAAATTAATTGTGCAATGGATGTTATCTCTATTGTCCTGTAACATTCATCAAATAATTGACAGATGAATTGAGGTATTTGTGAAAATGAACAATTTTAGCTTATGATGTCCTTATAAATTATTTTATTGTAAAACTTAGCTAATACATTGTCTGACGACTACAAATTATCCCAATTTTATACATTTTTTCCATTTTATCAGAATTTTTTTTATTTTTCGGCTTTTCCTCTCTTCTAACTTTACACTCGGGTAGAGATGCAAATTTCAGACGAAATTTTGAAACTGGGCAAAATTCAACTATTTGAGCTGTTTACCAGGAACAAGTATCATGATACTTTGCATCTGTTGTATGGAAATATGAAAATTGAGTCGCCCTATTAGTGCATAAACTCGACCACCTTCGTTGATTTGGGAAAATCCTTCAACTCACCTTCAAAATCTGCCATTCTAGTTAGATTAGATTCCCTGGAACGTAAGAAATTTTAAACTTTAAAAGATCGGTTTAAAAATTCAATTGAAACATACCCCATAGAGCTGGAGCATTGTAAAATATCTGGAAACACCGTTCCTTCACATCAGATTATTCGAATTAAATGCTGAGCATTTGCAGATCAAAAGACAGATGACTAATATCATGTTACATCAAAGAGTAAACTTACTGTACGATTATTTCAAGGAACATAATTCTGAAGTTTATGATGAGAACGGTATATTATAAAGTGACACGTTGGTACAAATCTTGGTTAAATCTCTGCTCGAAATAGGTGATTAAAAAATAAATTAAGCGAATTTTACAGCATGAATAAATCTGAATCTCTCTTTTCCGTAATATTTACCTTACACACTCTCTAATCATCACTAAATCTGATTATCTTGTCTTTATAGTAATGTCTGTAAACTTTCCTGTGACCCATGCACTCCATAGACAAACATCATGTGTTCTCAACTGGCCTTTTTCTCATCGATCGGAAAAGGTAAGCATTCCTCGGACGGCTGAGCCGGCTTTGTTACTAACCAGTTCTGTCTGCACTGGCCCTTCCTTTTCCTACAATCGTCCCGACCAATTAAAGCACGCATACGGTTATATCCTTATGCGTGTCCTCACCCAAAGTGTCGATTATAAATAGCCTCCATCAGACACACACAAACGCACACCAGGGAACTCTAGCTCGTCAAACGCACCTCCCGTTGCTCAATCCTTCTCCTCCAATTCCCTATTTT
>CAADRB010000049.1:294245-306945 GCA_900708905.1 Hymenolepis diminuta | reverse complement strand
TGGTGTTCTTTTTCTTTCATTTACTGTTAACCATCTGCCGCTACAAACTGGTGACCCTCTACAAATCCAATAGTTGAACCTGTCAAGGTAAAAATTTCGTATTTGTATAACATCTGGTAAGGAAAGGTCTTTAATTGGATTTTATCTAACAATTGCAACACAAAATAAATCGCTAGTTAATAAATAGATGAGAAATTAATTCACCAAGAAATTTTGCAGATTTTTTTTTGCAACCAAATAAACAAGGCAAAAGTCACGTGAATAAAATTTTTTAATTCAAATTTAAATAGCTGTTTGGAGAAGAAAAAGGCAAAATTTGGATTCTGAGTCCTTACAAGTACAACCTCAGTGTCATCAAGTATTCCCAAATTAAATGTTAATCACTTAAATCCAAAGATGATGGCGTGATCTACTAAATTCATTTCCTCGTGGACGGTCGCTATGAGAACTCATGATGGCTATAAATTAGCTCAGAAACTTGAAATTTGGATTTTAGCTGAAGGAAAATATAATAAAATTACTTCGACTTGAAGAATTCTCCATCCATTTAAAATATCTATTTTTCCTTAGCTTTTTTTAAATTTATGTTTATATATTTTTTGCGATCAAAATCGAAGTGCCATTTTGTTTATTTTACTGTTTTGAATTACTAAAATAGACAAATTTAAATAGGCAACTAATTGCTTGGGAGTTGGGAAAGATTTCAAAAAACTCTTCGATTGATGGACTACATATTTTAATTTCATTAATTCTGAATTCGTGATACAAGTCATATCAGCAGGTCCTCTGAAATACAGCTCTGGGATACATTAAATAATATTCACATCAAATTTCAAAATTACCGCGAAAATAATCGAATATATATATGTGCGTGAACGTATGTAAATAATGATGAGTTTTGCCACTGATTCTTCGATTTCGGAAGCGAGTTCGCTGCTTATACCACCGTCAATTCAAGGAAAATAAATGCCTCATTGCTATTTAATAAGAAATACTTTGAAATGTCATTTAATGTCTTACTTCAAATGAATGATAAGTTTTTAAGATTTAGAAACTCACCTAGTAAAGTTACGACAAAATTAAGAGAAATTGAAATCTTCCTTATTTTGTCATAAGTGGCAGTGTCTTATACCTTGATGAGCTTTCTATAAAATTGAGAAAAATGTTTCCCCTTTAGAATAAGAAACATTTTTTAGAATTGCATAACTTTTCAGTGTAGCAAACAAGTCAAATTAAATTAAATTCGTACCTCAATTAAACAAAAATTAGTTTCTTAAAGTGAAATCTACATAAGTGGACTTAGCTAATCCCAACGAGAAATTTTTTCGCCCGATCTGCAAACCATGCTTCTAAATAATATATAAACTGGGAACGAAATTGATGTTCTCTCCTTTCTAGGAAATATTTCAGTTTTAAGTCCTTTACCCTTCGTTCTATTAATAACATTTAATAATAAACTTGGCTTGAAAATGTACATATTTCATTTATCTGGATTACGTTAATAGTTATTCACTTTTCAAATCCTGTGTCGATATTTATCCACCTCTACGTTTTGCACAAAACGGTAAACAGCATTTCTTTCAAAAATTTTTTGCGACCTGTTTTGAAGAAGAAGATGCCGTTTAATTATTAAAGTCCCATTGAGAAATGATAATATTTAGTTTTTCAAACACGAAAAGCACACAAGTAAGTAAGACTTTTTCAGCAATCGCTAAATTTGAAAAAATTTATCAAATCACACGTATTTATAACCTCCAAACTGTCAGTGACTTATACCTATTCTCTCCCTAACTTTATACCGGATTCTTATTCAAAACTAGCTGGTTCGTCATGTACGTGATCCTATTTTATTCTACCTGTCTAAGTACTCCTTTGGACTTCCACTTGATCACACAATACTGCTAGGATTTACAAAATATGAGCTCTAATATATTTCAGTTGAGTGTGTAAAATTCGTTGAGCAGGAAAGTAGTTTTAATAGTTCTCGTTTTCATACAAACTTGCTAAATTGCCTCATTAAACGATCTTCATAAAAGCCCACTGTCTTTGGTTGAATAACTGGAAAGGATACAATTTTCATAATGCTTATTTTGATCATTTCAAAATTTATAAATAATAGGCATCCATGAAAAGGCTAATTTGTTAGTAAAATACCGAAGTTCTTACAAAGAGTTGATCAGTGAATAATTAAGTCAACTTATGAATCCACTGATTTTGACTTCTTTGGCTTGACCTTTCTATGATGCTCGTCTTCTCCATTAGCAGCATTCTGAATACTGTCAATAGAAGATACATTTATAGTCGGAATTGTCAGTTTGTTTTTATGCACAGCAAATCTAACTCCACGAGATTTTCCTGCAGTAATTGTATCATTGTTGTCACAATTGGCGAACTGACGAATTAGGTGTCCACGAGGTCCATGACTTCGTCTTCTATGAATTTCATCCTCTGAACCTGTTTCGCGCTGTCGAACCTGCATATCCATTGTTCGAGCAAATGAGGCTTGATTTCTATTCAATTTGGCGAACTGTGCCCTCTGAGCAGATGCAAAGTCCAAATTCTTACTATGAATTAAGGCAACTTCTGGTCCAATACTTGTCAAAGCAGCCAGCGTTAGACGGCGTTGGTATCTTGAAGAGGGCAAATGTGGAGTCATCAACATGCTAGGAAGATCAGGAATCTCAGTAGAAAGTTCACTTTCTCTTTCACCTCGAGCAGCAGAATCCCTTGGTGCTCCAATGGCCTCAGAATGCATTTGAAGAGCAAGTTTTTCATAGGCATTGACGATTTTCATTTCATGAGTAGCTGCATCTCTCTGAAGAATTGGTCGGATATACTTATCATCAAAATCAGTTAGAGCTCGCACGAAGAAATGAACGCCCCGCGAAGATATTAATTCCTCGATAAATATCAAGGTATCTTCCATGATGGAATCATTAAGAGTTAATAGAAGATTCTTCTTTGTGTCTTTTTCTGAATGCAGGCGAATATTTAGTAATCGGACTAGGGGTTTCATCGTTGTTCCCATTATCGCTACGGTAAAAAATATTACAGCAACTGCTGTGGTCACCTGCACATCCCTCGCCAATTGTGAACCATCCCCAATACTTTCTTCTTGAATAAGAATAGCAAGAGCAAATGCAACAGCTCCTCGCAGACCTCCATAGCTGATAATAACTTGTTCAGACCACGAAATTCGTGATAACTTGCAGCGATTTTTGTTAACGATTGCCGATAGCACCATAATAATGAAAAATCTTCCAACTATACAAAGTACTAAAGATGTTATTAAAAATCCGGTATGCCATCTTAGGTTGAGTGCGAACACTTCAGAACCAAGCAGAAGGAAGATAACGGCTTCTGCAATAGCGGCGACCTGTTCAACAGCAGACTCTAGAACCATGACAGATAAGGGTGACAAGTTGTGGAAGGCATAAGCCGATTGTACTACTCCACAGACAATGATGGAGATAATGCCGGACCATGCAAATAAGTCAGCGATTATGTAGGATAGGTAGCTTGTAAGAAAGATACCAATAGTTTCAGAACCAGTTCCGAACCTTGTCAAAAAGCAAGAGAAGACACCGTGTATAAGGCCAATGAAAGCTCCACCCAAACTTACGGTGAAAAATGATCCGATTCCCGTAGCTATTTGCCAGCCAGTTATCTTAGGCGTCGTAACAAGGGCACTCATAATATTGTACAGGACAACCGTTACAGCATCATTCAGTAAAGATTCTCCAAAGACCATATAGTAGAGATTAAGATCCACACCAATGTCTTGGAAAATGGCCAGCACAGCCACTGGATCCACAGCAACTATGAGGGAAGAAAAGAGTAAAAATTCTTTAATTCCAAAAAAAAGATTTGGTTCTCCTAGTCCGATAGAAATGTCCACCACGAAGAGACCTAATCCAATGAAAAGGAAGTTAAGAACTGTCCCTATTACAGCAAAGAAAAGAATCGTTGCAAATATTTCGGCGAATTTTTTGTTGTATATACTGTAAGCTGATTCCAACATAATTGGTGGAAGGAGAATGTTAAAAAATAAATGTGGTGAGAGACGGAGAGCATTGAAGGCACATTTACTGTTAGTGTATCGTATAATAGCTCCGAATGCAAGTCCTACGAGCATAAGAAGTAGAGATTCAGGAAAATATGATCCAATGTGAGGCACTTTCTGATAGCCTATTTTGAGAAGCATAACCACCATTATAAAGAGGGTGACCGTAAGATATATTGTGAGCTCTTCCAGTCTAAACCCGGCCAAAGCTATCTCAGTGTGGCTGGAACTAGTTCGTATCACTTCAAACTCACTGCAGGAGTCATTGAATCCAGTTAGAGTAGTAGTCGCATTCCCCATGATTCTGAAATTGACTTCAGAGCATTTACATGGACGAAATGGTTTTTCGATATAATGTAGCCAATGGTAGTGCGACTATCGGCCCAACTATGATCTTACTGGTCGCCTTAAGGACGTGCGCAACGTTCAAATCAACCAATCAGGTTAAAAGAAAGCATTGAATGTCTCCCACTGGTAACGATTCCTTTTCACGTGGCCTCTAACTGATGAGGTCATTCGCACCTATGTCCTAAAAGTAACCGCTCCATTAATCCAATTTCTAAATTGGGGATAAATAAGTTCAAAAATCAGCAGGTGTTTGATTTTGCATTAATAAGAAAAGAATACTTTAACATGTACATTTAAAACGAAAATTCGAACAGTGCTATAATATTTGGGATAAAGGTCTAAAAACTACTGTTGTGAAAAACGAAAACATTTGCATCTCCTTTTCATTAAAATCAATGGTCACTATTCATTTCTCATTTTAACTTGTTGCGGGCTAAATACTAAGATCAATAAATGTAAAATTGCAGTGAGTAAGAGGAATTCAAAGCATTTTGTAACAATATACTTTAATGAGACTAGCTGAGAAAGAGAAAGAGCTACAAAAGCAGGTAGGAGTGGCTGTAGACAGAAATAAGCTGGCAGACTGTAGGATTGAGGTCATTAGGAATAGAGGTACCCAGGCGAGTATGTAACATTGAGTTGGGCAAGAGTGTAGGTAATATCTGGGTATAAGTCGATAGTCGGTAAATGCAGTTTGAATCCATCTGGGAAGGTAGAGCTTAAAAATGGCGATAAGGGAGATGAAAAGTGGACGTTTTTTGTGCCCTTATATGCATGCTGACGTGCTGATGTATGCATGGGAAAAGATCTTGCCCATTGAAAGTAATTCCGATTTGTCAAATAAACATTAACTCAGACCATTGAAACAGTCAGTCATAAATCGCTCATACAAAATTGTATATAAACACTGACATCAGTGGGGAGGGGGCGGTTAGTTAGTTTGGAACACATGAAAAAGTGGTCACCTGAATGGGGAATTTTACTGTGTTATATAAATAGCTTGTCGAACATTGAGGAATGAATAACGGTCCAAAGGAATAATATAAAATCATCTTTTAGAAGCTCATTAGCACATTTCGCTTCAGGTTCAAATTGTGCTTCACGTTCAGATTTCTTCCAATGCATTTAAACCGCTTTTCATTTGAGATAACCATTCGTTTATGCAAGTGTCTCCTTTGATTTACCTTCTATTCTGCTGAATGTAATATTGCATGTGTCTTTGACATCACTACCTAATTTATAAAACATCTTTTCATTTGAAAACTGGAGGTGAACAATTATATGGAGGAAATGAAATGTCTAGCATGACATTCACATTAAGACAATAACAGGTTTATAAATTCACCAACACTTTCACTACATTTCGACTTCGAACCTCATTTCGACATTTAATATTCGGCCATAATTATCGTATTATATCTTAATTCAATCACAATTTTGCCGGTAATATTAGCCGCCTTAAAAAGCTATCATTTAAGGTAGAGCTTCTAATAAAAGCACCTACATAGTTTCCAATTCAGCACGGTTTTAAACTTGATTTCGGTTATGTGAATTTTAACCAAGCCTTAGACCAAAAAATAATAATAGCTATAATATTTATAAATTAATGCTGCTTTGCCTTATCAATTTGAATGTTTCTTAAAAGTTACGTAGCAAAGGAGAATACACAAATATTTTATCATAAAGGCCTGAAGTTGTTCTTATTTGAATACTAAAGACAATGGGAAGGAAAAAGATGAGAAGAAAGACGTCATCACTTTTGTTTGTGTTCCATATCTTCGAAAAAATGCTCTAAACAAGTATTTTGTACTACGGAACTTCATTGACAACAGCATTGAGAGCTTGAGTGAAAATGATAGTATAAGTATTTCAAATCTTGTCTCCGTTAAATGTTCGCTAAATGCCGTCCGAATAACTCTTTTGCAATCCGACCAGTTATTGCACAAAACTTCCATGTAATAATATAAGATCAAGCTGACGTCCTTATGGAAAATGTTCTCTCCAAAGAATTCTTTGGTCGAATCCCAACATGAATGATTCAGTACCACATCACTCTTGATTTGTTTCGCAATAAACAGTTTGCATCCATCGAGTGACCTTCAGGCCATATATAAAATTAATTAGTTTGTGAGCGTAGTTTAATCTGATAATACGAAGGAATGTAACTGCCATCGATCTTGTGACGATTTGACCGTTGACCATCAGTTAATCCAGTTCAGCAACCTCCGCTAGGTTAAAACATTCCTTTAGAGCCTTTTTTCACAAATTATAATGTTGCGATTCAATTGCAGCTGCAGCAGTGTTGTAATAGACACCTACAACAAATGGACTGTATACCGAATATCACTACAATTTGAGCATGAAAAGCAATTGTTTTTTCAATATTAGAACAATCAGTCACATTTGAGAACATTTTATCTTACATAAACATTGTGAGAGAATCACTTTCAGCACTCACATTTTTGTTCTTATATTTATGTGTGCTAATTATTCTTTGAGAATAAATAAGGAGAATTGATTTTTGCTACGCCAAAACGATAAAACGTCATATAAAATAATTTAAGATTGCATCCTTTCCCAAACTAGAGTTGCAAACAGCTGACGTTATGAGAAATAGCAGAGTGAGAAAAATTTGTATAAGCAGAAGCGATGACGAGCGGGTTGCTATTTGTTCTAGGTATTTGAGAATGTAACTAACCTAAATATTATGCTATGATATGTGTTATACCTATGGATATTCACATTGTATATTGTGAGCTTTTTATTATATCTGCGAATTCATCTCGCATAACCGCCGAACTTTATTCTTGTTAGCTCAGTTGGGGGCGCTCAAATTTCGGTATTTCCAGCCTAGTAGGGTCATATATTTCTTTTCAAGATCTCCAATGCTACATTCGCTCTGATGTCAGTCTACTTCTCTTTAGCAAATCTTTGTATAAATCTTTGTTGTCACTGACGTAGCATTAGATATCAGCTGAAATTATAGCACGGTGACAAGTGCAAATAACTAGGATGAAATAGAAAAACACCTGTCACTAGCAAAAACGCTTCACTTTATTATGGAATTAAATTTTCTCAAGTAGGTTAAAACACGTGGAAATTAACTGACTGCCCGATTAACTGCAATGGCAGTACTGCACATCTAAGAACAGCAAAGAAAAGCAGTGATCGATAATCCTGACTTCACTCAGATCCACAGTAATTGATCTAATCATCTTTCTGACAACTTCTTATTTTAAAACATGATATTTTGATATTACAACTAGTCTTGAGTGACATTTTTTTCTACCTATTTATATTAAAAGTCTATCGCAATAGAAACCAATTATAAGTCAGATATTCATTTCCAACTACACATAGATTTTATTTCTATTGTTTTTATTATGTGGATTGCGAATGATTTATTATCGTAAAAAACCGTGCTCATTATGAATATCTACGATTTTTATTCACATTTGGGGAGGGGTGAGTTTTGCCAAAGTCAAGTTCCAATGTGGAAAAAATACTTTTTACTTTGCTTATGACATTTTAACCTGAAATTTTTGAGGTCACGTACAGAATGCATACCGCCTGAAATGTATTTCCACCTATATACAAATAATTCGTGTAAGAATACGGGCGCATTATTCCTGCGAGCCAAACTAAGAATGTTAAATATCACATTACCAGACGTTTGAGTTTTTAAATAGAAAATTTTCTAAATAAAAGGTCTTGAGGGTTGTATACAGCTTCTGTCATTCAAAGTGTTCTGCCCTCACTTGGAACTATTGTTAAGATTGAAGATAATCCATTTTTTCATAAAATGCCAGTTAATGTCTTTGTTAATATCATACCTATAAGCAGCGCAAAGAACTTCTGAAAAATTTGATCACGGAAAAGTACGTAAGCCAGTTGAAGGTACAAATTGTGAAGTTCCTGAAGTCACAGCTTCAAGAGCCTCACATTATTTTATTTCTGGCGACGATAAGTTGGCTATTTTATCACATAGACCATATTCACCGAGTAATGTCTTATGTACAAATTTTGTGATTCGACCCTCCGCGTAATCTGCGAGACTGTTGCCCTATATTTATATTATTGGCCAGTTGATTTAAATCGGTGATTGATTATGTCAAATCGAAAGTTGCTGTAGTTATGTTTGATGACGACATTTTTAATACTGCAGAGAACACTACCTATTCTTTATTATAAATTATTTTAATTTATTCATATTTTGAGACACCCAGAGGTAATAATAAGTACAATAAACAATAATAGCCTCAGGAAGACCATATTCCTGAATAGTATGAAACTATATTAAATTTAAATATGAAATCCAGTTAAATCACTTTGATTTCAGGGAAAATTTTGACACCTTGGCAAATCTTTTTCAGATTATGATTTTAAGCTTATTATTCTGCTTCTAACATAGGATTAAAATAAAATGTTTTCACCAATGAATTTGATTTCATTTTTATTCCTTTTTATACTGCCACAAATCTACCATCTTAATAATGACCTTAAAGTTTTTCGTTCAAGCATTAATTTAGCTTGTATAGCCTATTATTATAATGCTAACAGAATTTCTACCGCATTTGATGAGATCGAACTTTAAACGGGCGAGAATTTTGTCCTATCAACAATTCTAAATAAGGCATAAAGTTATGAAGATCCTATGAAGACCCAATTAACTTTTACATCAATGTTATGCAGTTATTTTATTTAATTGGGGAAGAAGAGAGTGGAAATTGAAGAATGTGCGAACGAAAGTCCAGGATTTCACATAATCTGAAGCAGTGATCTACAATGAGTCTCGTTACCACAGAGAAAAAATTTGTTTGAAAGATTTAAAGGAGGAATTAAACTTTAGTAACCATAAATTCAGCAGTTGCATTGGATACATTTCTTTATATTTGATCTAGTTAAACCAGAGCTAATACTTTTGAGAAACCAGAAGAAAGCTTTCATCTCTAACTGCATAAGTTTGTGCATTTAGTTGACGGAGCTTCTGCTATTTTTGGAGCCAAATGAGGTTATTTTTGCATGATAACTTTGACAGGTTGACAAAAATCGAATCACCTGGTTAATACTCTGTTCAGGGGGAGGCGATTTTTTTCTTTGAGAAATGACGATAAGACAAATCTATTAATGTAATCATTCTAATATAATATATAATATATGTGCTACAAATTCAAGCAAAATTTTCTGATAATTTATAGTAAAAGGCTAAAATACATTTCTAAATTATGTCAAGCATCGAAAAATGGGAATTTCCGCTGCTAGTAAGACTGCTATCTGCAATATATGCTTCGTGAAATTAATAGAATGAAGATGATTTCAAGCTCCTTCAAATTCCTTTTGTCTAACAACTAAATTAATAAATGGATTATGTCTTTATTTTCTAAGTCGATATAGAAAATAGACGGAGTTAGGTGTCCTTATTCTATAATTCCCTCCCTATAATCCACTGAACTGGTTTGCAGGTTGACGACCATTAACCCCCTTTGCAAACCACTAGACTTCTGCTTCTTGGCTGAGAATTGCA
Organism: Hymenolepis diminuta; assembly: GCA_900708905.1. Classification (NCBI taxonomy): domain Eukaryota; kingdom Metazoa; phylum Platyhelminthes; class Cestoda; order Cyclophyllidea; family Hymenolepididae; genus Hymenolepis; species Hymenolepis diminuta. The sequence goes on along the minus strand of CAADRB010000049.1, from coordinate 297,010 downwards.
AAAATTCCTGAAAATTACGAGAGCACGAGATTATTATTCCCAAAAACACAAGGATCATTTTGTTATTTTGAATTGAAAATTGAAATTTCAGTTTAAATCTATTAGACCATCCTTTTTAATTGGTATGGTTCATAGTATCATACTGACAATAAAATTTTGTCCTATTTGATCCGCAGAGCCCCGAACGAATTCATTTCGGCGATGTTTAGACTTCATTTACTCGTTTACTAAATTAAGCACTTGTACATCTCTTGGTACATTTGTCTTCAAGCAATTACTAAAATATGTTGTTAATTTTATGTTGAATTTCATAACTGCTACATGATTTACAGTGGTAACCAGGTATTAACAACTGTAGGCAATACGACTGTGGGCAGAGAGAGGTCGATGGCAATGCTTGGTCCGTGCATGCGCACGTACTTCCGATTTTAAGGTCAAACGAGGTTTCTTCTGCATTAAAGCTTAGACAGTTCGCCTGCACCTCTTACTTATGATGCCCCAGTTTTGGATATTCAGCCAACATGGGCGAATCTCTTGTAGCTGTAATTTAGAAAACAAGAAAATAGTGCATATTTTCATCTGTTTTTGCAATATTATAGTCAGTTCTGGGTTGGACACTTTTTAACTTGAAGATAATGGATAATAAGAACCATTTCAAGAGTTTTTTTTGTTTTGTGTAAAATATTTTCAACAGATTCTAAAGTTCAGAATCTGAGACTTAGAAATATTTTCTTTTCTTAGTGTTTTAAGAAATAATTTTGCATAATAAGGAACTGGAGATTTAAAATGACCTGCAATCTTCAGAAAAGGAGACCTTACCCGTCAAAAAGTACAGTTTGATTATTTAAAAAACGTTATTGATTATATCGATTTGCAGTCAACAGATACTAATTTATTCTAGGCAAAACCGAACGAATATGAGTTCAAAAAGCCATCAAATGATGCCTTATTAAAATATGATGTTTTAAATAGCAGAATTTTGTGAAATTGTCAAATCTGACATTATTTGACAAGCATGTCAAAAATTGGTAAATAAATAAATAACCATTTTGTCTGCTTAAGATTTAGTGAAAAACTTTGGTCTTTGATATAAAGTGTGCAAAAGAATATGAAAAAATTACGAATTTCTAAAACGAAAATGAGAAATAAACACCCCCTGTCTAGAAATAAAAATTGGCTATATAGAAGATTTTAAAAGCACACATCCTTTATTTTGTTATTGACAGTCATAAATGTAATTGAAATTCTGCACTGAATAAAAATTGACGAAAATCATTTGAAGAGCTGTCTAAATGGAATGAGAATTCATCAAGGTTAAAAAGTTAGGATTTATTTCCCCAATCATGAAGCTTCAAATGAAAGACGTCATAAAACACTCTACTTATTTTTTTAAGTAACAATATTAAATATGGTAACTATATGAATACTCAATTCCACGCGGTCAAATTTACATTCTTGAAATGGTAAGTCTTCGTATCATAAATTATCAAATTTTTATGCAAATAAAAATTACGAGTGCTTAAATATTTTTTGAAGGAAATGCATACCTCACCCTCAGTATGCTGATCATTTTTCAACATCTATCAAATGTGACATTCCAAAGTTAAGACTTAAATAATAAAAGGGGCATGAGCAATGCGTACGCAAATTACTCCTTAAAAACTCAGTAATGTACCCAGATCCTTACAGTTCGATTCTGTTGAACACTCGATATCACTGTAAACATGGACAAATATTGCATTCGAATTTAAATGGGTAGCTACGTCGTCCTCGTTCCATGTTCCCCACACAATAATCATGCTCTCATTGAAATGGAAACGGGACGCTAGTTGGTGAGGGGAATATACGGCTGTTCCTTAAATATTCATTCGTTTTATTCCCTCATTCACATGAATAATATCTTGTACAGAATATGCACTCTGTCTTTCCATGTGTTGATCATGGTAAGGACAGAGAAGTAGCAAGTTATCAACTAGGAATATGTGGGCGGTAGCCAAGGTGAAGGTGATTCAGTCCTTTTATGTGATGCATTTCAATTTAGGTATGGATGCGGGCACACACTTGGGGTGCAGAATTAGTGACATTGTGGCAAGCCTACTGTTAATCATCGGTGTAATTTATTTATCCCGACTTCGAACACTTCCCTTCTCTCAAGTTTTCCTTGCTTTTTTTCAAATTCCTACATATTGACTTTTGGTCTGTTCAATTAGTTCACTTTTAAATTCATTTATTGCGAGATTAACCTTATCACTTTGCTTCGTTCGATAATAATGTCCATGAAAAATTCTCTCTTATTCCATCATGCTTGAGATGTACTTCGAGAAGGCTCTATAGGTAACAGTCCAATAACTTTGCCGTCTTAATTCGATAAACAATAAACGGAGAACTTTCAAAATCTTCCTTCTCACTAACATTAACCAAATGACAATAGTTTCAGTTTAGATATCTCCAAACTACTTTATTTGTAATATATACGTATTGTGGGGTTCACAACGCTAACAAGACTGATTGGATCACGTGCGCTAGAACTCACCACGGGAAGTGCGGCCATGTAACCGGTCACGTTGAGATCAAGCGCGGCCGTGTGTGCAGAGACCTGCCCAACCAATCAGCAATCAAGATCCCGGCAGCCCAGCATGGTTTTATGTTTAATGACTAAGCTTTTACGAAAAGAAACAAGGAAGTGGTCAAGAAACCCTCTTCACTCAACATCTTACCGGTTCTTACCATTTTGGGCATAGCTTAGCTAATTTGGGAGTGAATTG
>CAADRB010000049.1:280829-292217 GCA_900708905.1 Hymenolepis diminuta | reverse complement strand
CTTCCCTTCTCGACTGGCAGATTATGTACAATAGCTAATTATCGAGCGTTTTTTACCTTTTAGCAATCTAACAACGCTCTAGGGGGAGAGTACTGTGGGGTTCACAACGCTAACAAGACTGATTGGATCACGTGCGCTAGAACTCACCACGGGAAGTGCGGCCATGTAACCGGTCACGTTGAGATCAAGCGCGGCCGTGTGTGCAGAGACCTGCCCAACCAATCAGCAATCAAGATCCCGGCAGCCCAGCATGGTTTTATGTTTAATGACTAAGCTTTTACGAAAAGAAACAAGGAAGTGGTCAAGAAACCCTCTTCACTCAACATCTTACCGGTTCTTACCATTTTGGGCATAGCTTAGCTAATTTGGGAGTGAATTGGTAATAGAGGACTCTACTAGAGGCTATTTGGACTGCTAGGAGGATTACTAAGGTTTAGCAAAAGAATTATTGGTGTAGCATCCGCTACAGTATTCCGTATGTAAATATATATGTGTGCGTTTGTTTATATTTGTGCTACAATGGTTGGGAGTTAGAGGAGTAATAACTCTAACCCAACAAATATACGACGAACCATTAATAATGTGAGACATCCCGCAGAAAATGACCTATTGCTAGTGGCATTTCAGTTTGTTAAATTACCCCGATTAGTGAAGACTGGTTCTGATAAACTAAGAACTTTATTTTGAGTAGTGTATTTTATTGGCCCTGTTAATGTTAAAATATAAGAAACTGAAGGCAGATTACATCCACAACGGATTGGGTATATTAAAGTACTTTGAATGTGTATAATCGTTAAGCTCTTTTTGTATTTTTTGTACTTTAAATAAGCCAATTAAAATCCTAGCATCCTGTTTACCTTTTTACAGTAGAAAATGTTATGAATGGTGCGGTTTCTTCAGATAAAGTCACAAATTTTAGAAGAAAAATCTAACGCAGTTGTTAAAGAGGAATCTGATAATAAGCACGGCAGTTCGTATCACGTGATAAAAAGTATCCTGGTGCATGAACCAAAATAATTTCAATAAATTTGCTTTCTTCTAGCAAACTTTGGCTTTCCGTTTTGTTTAGCGAAGTGCAATCGCCAGATACCCATTGTGAATCTTCGACTTAAAGAAATGTCCAACAAGTGAAAGAGCTGTAAGAAATGAACAGCTTTAGTGTTCGATGGCATTGCTGGAAGTATATTCATTATCACATTAGTTTAAATTAAGTTAATTCTTAAATCAATTATTTTTTTCTTTTTTATTTATGTGCAATCTGCGAACATATCAATATGCTACATACATAATGTCAATATAATGTAATATAATAGCTTTCTATGGAAGATTCAAATGCCTCCCTTGACCTAGCCAGTTAATGCAATTTCCTTGAGAATCAAAATGTATGAGCAGTTAACGAATTTATTTCTCAAGCACAATTTCACGAAACGGAGTTAGTTCATGGATAAACAAACTGTGAAGTATGGTTAGGGCTTTGTAAATGGGAATAATATTCCATTTTCACATCATAAAGAGTTAATAAATACAAAGCACAATTATTTGACACATGTTTTCTAAAGGTGCATGAGTTCCATAATCGGGGCATTATGCATTTTAATTAGCCTCCCTTTTCCATCATTTTGAAGAAATTTCCATCAGAAAAATACGCTTTAATTAGTTTTAATGGAATGATCAGTGATGAAAGCGCCTTTGATAAGAATATGCTGCCGATGCTCTAATAATGCTAATAAAATCATTCAGTACAAGTATTCATCTTTAAATGATTTTATTAGTAAATTTAAAAAGTCAAGTGTCCCAGTGAAAAGGTTAAGAAGTGGTATTTGATTTAGGGGCATTCATGGGATTCGTTAAATTTCTGCCCGTCAAATCAAAATCTGCTAACTGATTAATTGAAAAATATGTGAATTTTAATATGACTAGCAGTTGTTACAGTCTTAAGGATTGAAGGAATTACGAATGCTGCTGGTATTCCAGTGATCCACATTTTTTTTCTTCCGCCTTTTTACTCGCTTATTTTCGTCACGCTAGATTTAAAATTACACACATTAATAGGTAGTGCTTGCACTTGACGATCATCCTTTCCGATTATACATCATTCATTCGTCAAATTTCTCTTTTCTTCTCAGGTGAATTCTTTTATATTCAAGCAGATTAACTCAGGCATTTACTGCTACTTATGAGACATCTGTTGTCAATGTGAAAGGTTTAAAATTTTCAGTTATCCTTACCAATCATCGTTTTTCCCTTTGGTTTGGAAGTGTATTGAAATTCACCTAAAATTTCTTTAATAAAATTAAAAATTTTTACTCCAGCATTTACATGACAAAGTTCACTGATCTATATTGAAAACAAATCATATTAAATTTTCATTGGCTATTTGGGATCAAATTCTGACGTGGAAAATAACATTGAAATCTTGATGTCTTAAAAAACCAAAATTTTAGAGCTATGGGAGGTTACCACTGGAGGCAGTTTTTAAGACTTCAAAATTAATATTTATTGTTGTTATTTCGATCGCATATAAGAGAAATTGCTAATTTTTTATGGCTAAAAAGGCGATTCAAAAATCTTACTGTTTTTTTTCGAGAAATAATAAAAACTCTTTTTCTACTTTAACGTTTAATTTAATTAACAGAGTAAAATGGACTGACATGAAGATCATGACTCATAGCGGGTGTCATTATTTGTGGCACCACCTATTAAAATCTGTTTTAAATATACAAATCTGGGAGCTCAATATACAGAAGCTCAGTGTTCTTAATATAGTACCCAAAAACATGTCACCACTTACCACACTTCGTACTTTTGTTTGAACACTTGCTTGCGCGTCAATATTTCAACTTACAACGTCATCTTTTCACAGTTGAATCGTTGATGGAATTGTAAAAATGAAAATAATAAGATAGGTACGTAATTAATTGAGACTAGAATGTAAAGTTGGTAGTTAAACAGGAAATAAAAAGCTCTTAAAACATAGTGTTTTATTATATGCAGTTGATTTAAGAATTTTGCTCTGGTGTTCTGACTTAACCTAATCTGATGTCTGGAATCATTTTCCTTGACAGATTTACTTCACCTTGGTGTGATAATATGCATCCTACACAGTCTTTCTCACTGGTTACATGTGTTGCACGAACTGCTGTTCTAGAAGTAGAACGGGATACCCACTTTGCTTATCTATTCCGATTCCCGTTACTTCTTAGGCGTTCTGGTTGCATGATATCAGTAATGTAGTTGAGGTATAATTACTGAGATAACAATAAAATGAACATTCTTGAAAAAAATTTCATCTCTGAGTCTAACCGAAAAAAATCCTACTTGTCTTGATTGCAAAATTTTAAAAACTACCTTCTCAGCTTAAAAGATGAACATTGAAATGAAGGGATAACCCATTACGAGAAAATAGACCTAAATTCAATCAAAATTGCCCCGAATTCGAATTTTAATGATATAACTAGCAAAAATGGTTGCTTTTTCATTAATCATTAAGTTTGCCGCTATGTATAATGCAAATGGCTTAGTTTATTCTAAATTAAACTCACAATGCCCATTGCACTAGGTTATTTCAAGGGCTTTCATGGACTTCCGAATGCCACATTGCCGTACAAAAGTACTAATGTTCTAGCAAATATTACGCCAACTTGGTCTGTGCGAAAAGGCGATACTTTAATTAGTAAACGCGAATTATGCAGCAAACATCCAAGCGTGTTGTCCCCGTTTATGCATTTTTTCCATAAATCTGCCACTATCTTCACGCGTAAAAAAGAGTCATTCGGTTATCACCAACCATTATTACTTAGTAGATTAAGGCCTAAAAAATTACTGGTACAGAAAAGTGGAATAGTAAACGCCTCAGACGTTTGTTTGATGTGGAGGAGACGTTGGATTTCTTGGAACACGAGGAAGGTGGCGTTTATCTGTATGACGATGGTGGATTAAAAGTTTTTCACCTTCCGTCGGCGAGGCAGGCGGCGTTGGCGTTCTTTGTTGATATCCAACAGCTTCGGTGTGAGTTCTACGAAATCTCTTGCCATGATGTCTTTTGTTCATCCTAGGTGATCCCATGGCTGAATCAATACTCATTGCTCGACCCTTCTGCAGTTTACCTTCTCCCGCGACATTAATATGGTCGGCTAGTAGTTCCAAAAGACGATGTTGGTGGCGACTAAACTGTGCAAAATGAGCATCATTGGCCTCGTGAAAGATACTCCGATGAGGAGAGTATATGTCCGAATTATCCCCCTGATACATACTAGCCACGTTAACTCTGCGTCTAACTTGCTTAGGCATGTTTAATTTAACTGAAGTTTCAAAAATATCGCCTTCAGTATCATTAAGAGGATCAAATGCAACAGTAGTAATTCTTCGCATTTGTGGACAGGGCAAAGGACTGGACTCCGCATTAGCATTGCCGGAAGTCTGCACATCGTCTTCCCTCATATTGGCATCATCCAATTTTTTACGATTTTTAATAGCTTCAGTATGAAACTGTAAGGCGTATTTTTCATAAACTTTCACAATCTTCTGACTATGTTTCATAGCGTTCTTTTGTAGGAATGGTCGAATATATTTATCATCCAAACGGTACATTATCTCACGAAAATGGTGTGATCCTTGCTCTCCAATTAGAGCCTCAATGTATAGCAAAGCTTGATTGGTGACAGAGTTATTAAGTGTGATGAAAAGTTTATTTTCAGTATCTTTTGCAAGACGAATGTTGAGAAGTCGAACTAAGGGTTTCATCGTTATTCCCATAAATGCAACGGTAAAGAGGATGACCACTAGAGTTGCTGTGATTAAAACATTTCTGGCTGTGTGTCCATGTTCACCAAGAAAATGCTCGTTGACTAAAACAGCTAGAGAAAAGGCAACGGCGCCACGTAAACCTCCGTAACCTATAATCACTTGCTCTGACCAGTGAATTTTTGAATGTGATGGTCGATTGTGATTGATTATAGCAGAGAGAATGAAGGTAATGAGAGTTCTTGCAAATAGGCACAAGATCACAGCGGTTATTATGAAGCCAGTATGCCAAATAAGGTCTGTGGCCATGACCTCCAAACCAAGCATTAGAAAGATAATTGCTTCGCAGATAGAAGACAGTTGCCCAACACCGGCTCGCAGCATTATAATTTTTAGAGGAACGACGTTATGAAATGCATAGGCAGCTTGAAAAACACCGCAAACTATTATGGCGATAATTCCTGACCATCCGAATAGATCTCCTATCACGTAAGAAATGTAACTCATTAAGAATAGGGGCAAAGCACCAGAAAGAGCTCTCAACTTTGTTATCAGACAGGAGAGAATTCCGAGAATAAGGCCTATCAAAACACCACCAAGAGATACAGTGAAGAATGAACCGATACCGATGAGGATATCGCCAGTGTATATTTGCTCGGCTGCAACAAAGGCACTCATAATATTATACAGCACAACCGTCACTGCATCATTTAGAAGGGACTCCCCAAATACCATATAATAGAGACCAGCATCAACACCAATGTCCTGAAAGATTGCCAATACAGCCACCGGATCTACAGCAACAATAAGAGATGCAAAAAGAAGGTACTCTTTCATAGTCAGGCCTATTGGAGGATTCCCAAGGCCAATTAGCTTGTCGATTCCCCACATTCCAAAACCAATGAGGAGAAAATTAAGAACCGTTCCAATGACGGCAAATAACATTATTGGAGTGAATAAATCTGCAAATGTTCTGTTGAAGAGACTATAGGCAGATTCAAGAACAATCGGAGGCAGGAGAATGTAGAAAAAAAGATTTGGTGTAAGCCGAATATTTTTTAGACCAGGGGCGGCTGATGGGACATACCAGACAATTGCTCCAAAGACCAGTCCAACCATAATTAAGATAAGAGATTCGGGAATATATGAAGCAATCCATTTGAGCTTGTGGTAAACATATTTCATGAGAAGCAAAATCAGAATAAAAAGAGTGATACCGAGGTATACAGCTACTTCCTCGAATTTCCATGATGCCAAAGCTACTTTGGGTACTTCAATTTCCTCCTCAGTGATATTCATTATCTCTGTCTGATGATGTCTATATGAAAATTGGAAAGCGAGATATCATCTAACTCATAACCAATAAGGTACAATCAAAGCCGGTAAAAACCAATTATGCATTCAATTTCAAGGTCATTTGCTGATCATTGGGGAAATATGCCCTTATGATTGGCTGCCGGTTTCCGAGCGCGAAAATGTGGTAAATTGTTGGCGTTTGTGTGGAATTAGAGATTAATTGCATATAATTTATTATTCACTTCCCTAAAAAATATGCTTTTAAGCTTTATAACATTTTCGCGTCTCTAATAATATTAAAGGAAGATTTAGAAAAATTTAGGTAAAAAGGATTAATAAAATACAGCATTTAATTATGCAAAAATTGTTTTTGAAAATATTTGTTTATGCTAACTCGAATCTCTCGATTAAATATTCGACATTCTTAAAGTAATCTTATCTGGTGAAAGTTTTCGTTTATAAACAAGTGAGATTTACAAAATTACACTCTAATTTTAATTATTTTGATACGATTCTTTGAAATAATATAAGCAAACTTAACCATTCATTTTAAAAAAAGGAGATGTTTGGTATTTTTAGAATAATTATCTAGTTATTTAACTAATCTAATCCTCTAACAACGGTTTCCATCGCTACCAAAAATAAGAAAATGTGAAATTGAAGTACTATGTAACAACCACATCGATGAACTATCAGTCCGAATTCTCCCATTTTGGTCAGCCATTAATTGCGTAGCATTGCAATAAAATGAATGTTTATTCACTATCAAACTTGTAAATTCAGATGTATGTTGATAATAGTAATGACACTACATGCACAAATTTAAAAATTATCATGACTTTCCTTTTAAATCTATCGATTTTTCATGTTTCTAAACTCAAATATAAGTTGTATTGTGCAAAGATTAGCTGAAATTAATATCCGTCCATGATATTGCACTATTAACCTTAATTACAATCTATGTACTCCGGAACGCAAACAGAATCCTCTAAGAAAACTCCAAATTCTGTTTTTCTTTCTTGTTGTTATAATGCATACTTTACGAATCTGAGAAGTATAAGTGAATAAAATACCATCATCCATTCTTCTGATAGCCTACTATATTATAAAATAAAATAATTTTGTCATGGCTCCCCTTTCGACTCCGTAGAGATTGTTGTAACAAACTGGTACTTCTCTATCCGTAATTTTTAAATTCATAAGGAAGCATTGAAAGAGTAGAAAATCAACAGGAATCACGGAGTGGAAGTAAGTTTTCCTTTCATCAGAAATAAATCATGCAGACTTTAATTAAGGGAGTTCAATTATTTCAGTGAAGTTAACATAAACAGTGCTTTATAATTCTTAACCACCAGAGTAAATCATATTTATGCCAAAATATTAATAACATCATATCTCAACGGTTATCAATAAGTAATTCGCCTGAGGTATTTAGCAGTAGAAGTCTCCGTTTCCGGATTTCGTGTTAGCTTCTTAATTCACAGTAAATGGTCATCGATGAGGTATTGATTGTTCGTATTTTCAACTTTATTAATTCCTGCTTTTCTTCTGCTATCAGACAAATTGGAACCGATTAATGAAAATTATAATTGGGAAATATAAGCCAATGCAAATCTCATTTTTTGAAAACTGATATCTGTTAAGGTTCTCATTGAATTGTTTTCAAGACTAAAGATCATCTGTGGCAACCTCTCAGATATCGGTGGTTATTAAGGTCTTCAAGACAAAGAGATACCGATCGCATCGTGATTCATTCAAAATTACTTGTTTTTAAGACTGAAATCTGTGGATCTCACCTTCCCTTAACTCCAATTTTGTCATTGTATCCAGTCAAGCGCCTTCTACCATGTTATTGCCTATACTCGGCACCTATGCTTCCTAGCACTTGCTTTCGGTTCAAATAGTAACCCCATTGACTTTCTGATCAGCTTATTATTTTAAATTTGTGTTGCTAAATCTCGGTATGTTATTTTTGCCTAATCAATGCATTCGGACAGTACCAGTAATGCATAGCGCCACCTCACCTCTTTATGTTGAGATCGTTCAAACTGCTTAGTATCAAAATACGCATTTTAGGTATGGGCTAAATAATAAAATACGTAATCATTGTCATTAGTTTTGATTGTATGCATGCACAATTAATTTGACCAAATTATCGTCCAAATTATAAAGCGAATTAAAATTGAGACCACTTGCATTCACTTTATCCCAAAGGACTGGCAATCAATTTTATACCACTCTTCTTCATATAATGTTTTGTTTGTACCTTACTATACATGGGGATGCAATCATTAGATCGGTGGTATAAAGTTTTGTAAAGCGCACTCTGATAAATACGTAATTGTCATTTATAATCTAATGGTATAGACGTCTAGATGTCTCCTATGCCTTGGACACAGACTTGTTAATCTGTTCAAAATTATCTCGATTCATCAAAAACAATAAGACAGAAATAGATTTATCTTATTGTCTGTTTTTACTTGTCCAAGCTAACAGATACTGCCAAGTCTGAAAACATGCCCTCATTCAAGAAGAGAGCTCAAAATGGGTCATTTTAATTATAATTAACGCGATTGTATTTAACCCAATTTACCACACTTAGTTAACACATTCTCACATTCCCTGAGGCGGCAAAGTTAATTTCTATATAAATAATTCTTGCATAAGACAAATTTGAGGCCAACTCCATATTATTTTGTCTCCGCTTTAGCTTAAAATGCATAGACTCGGGTAGATTAATTTTAATTTCAATCAATATTCCGTAGGAAATTCGCGAAATTGATTTTCAGATTTCTGAGATCTTGATCTCTAAAACATTTGGATTTTCACAAATACAAAGATTGTGCTTTCATCTCTTGACAAATATTTAGCCAGATCATTTGCTTTCAAATGGTTTGATTGGCTTATATTGTGGCTTTGTCGGATTGTACTTGTGACTAATGCAATTACTTGGGGAGTCAAAGTTTCGGTTACCTACCAAGAAGAACAAATTGTATCAGTTACTTTTTCATTTTCATATTCAATAAGGTGTTATGATCTTTTCTACCCTGATTAGGTTTTATTATTCCTTTATGAGACGTTTCCCATTTATTAAATGCCGCACATCATTTGTATCTATTCTTGCGCTTCACTCCACTAATTTGAACAAGTTATTCACTACATATTAAGCAATAACATTGCGCCTCAGAATACTTCAAATTATAAATAATATGTTAATGCTTTATGATATTTTTCCTTAGAAATACACGTCACAAAAATTTAGGTATATCCAACGGTTATTTGTGAAAAATTCAGTGGTGGAGTTAATGTTGGTTCCATTGTCATTCAAGTGGATACATGTTGAAAAATACGAACCATTTTTGTGCAATTTTTTAATATCAATTGACTATAGATTGCATATAAAATTTACCACTAGATCTAAAGCTCTCTTTATGCCCGCATTAGCTTTTTGGGCTAAAAATTGAGAGTCCGGATCAGGACCTATGTAATTTTGCCGCATCTCAGGCGTGCTTATCTCCTGACCACATGCAGTAACGTTGAGTCTAGCGGGGCCACATCGATCAAATAGATAAAATAATTCAAATCACTCATGTCACCAGATCAGTTTGGAGGTGGCAGGCAAGTAAAGTAGATTTATATACAGAACATTTCTCCGTTAGACAGTCATATCTCGTCGTCGGAGTCTCGGCGTGATGCTAGACACCAGTTTAGATATCTATGTGCAACATGCGAACACACAGCGGGACCGCCTATGGACGCTGTATGGAAGACCTTATCGCCAGGCAATCATTTCTAATCGCCAGGTGTTAATAGACACCTGCTGGTCATAGCACCATACATAGCCCTATTTCAGATGGAAGGCTGATTTACGATGAATAAATCAGGGAGATTTGAAATGGGAAAAAACATCAATTCACAACTTACACTGCAAAATTTATGATCAGACTAACCACACAAAACATTCAATAGACTAAAAACAGAGTTCGAATTTTTTCTTTAATTCCTTTTTTAGAGATTAATCATTTGGCAAAGTATATTATGCATCCCATCGCCGGAGAAACAAACTCATTTGCATAAATAACTGTGATCTTTAGATTTCTCCGCCTCAATTTCTCCCATCCCCAATTTGCATTTTCCTAATTTAGGAGTAAACATTTCAAAGTATTGAAGCCCTAAAACCGCTTTTCATGATTCATTCACACCTATCGCCAATTATTAACAGCTTAGTCTGACTTTCGATCCTTCTTACCAAAGTGAACTATTTTGTTCCCACAGCGTTAAACATTTCGATCACCCATCGATTTAACAAGTCTTCAATTTTTCACATTCCCGTATGGGAATCAATGTATTTCCATAAAAAATAATAAAATCTACTGGCCCTTTTCTTAACTATAAAGCAATAAGTAACATGTTTATTTGATTATTTACCAGTAGAATTTTTAGAACTTGTTATGCTTTGAATATTCCGGAAGGAGCAATTCAAACAATTGAAAAAGAAATTCAAAAGAGAGAAAGATTAAGTTTAAAACATGTAATTAAATAATCTAATTTGGAACTTTGACTGACGCTTTTTATATGATATAACATTTAACACCCTTTCTAAATTAGTCTCTTCCATTTCTGCTCTTCAGGGAGTCGATTAAACGGGCAGAGAAGTTAATTACTTCGAAATCGACAGCCAAAATATTATAGCATTTTGAAGTATGCTATTTGGTCAAGCTCTTACATCCATTGTGATTAAAAATTTAAAGGTGGTGTTTTAAAAAGGTATCAATTTTAAAATAATCATCGGGAAATTTTGGACCTATAATTTTCAATCAGCAAAACCTAATTTTTCATATTCACAATTAAAGATGGATCCAATGGAGCAGAAGAGATTATTTCAAATATCCAAAAAGTATACAAAAGCCTGTATTTACATGGGATAATCACACTTAGCAACCTAAGCTATTTAATATAATCAGCCACTTATCTTCCTTTTATATATATATATATATATATATATTTGTAGATTGCACAATTTTCAACGGAAATCAAATTTTCTTAAAGAAAATGATATTCACTCATTGCAATTATTTTCGCAACATCATAATTCATACTAATTCCACACCAGATGTTGGAGCTTACTGAACCAAGATTTCCTGGCAATATGACAATCTGCAAATTTCGTGACGGAAATTGTTGTAGTCAGGACATTTTTTCTTGCTGCCAAAGCCTTCGATTGAAAATTTAAGTTGCCCTGGGTTATGCAAAAGACTATTTTCATAGGTGATATGTTGTGACACAATCAAAATCACAGTTCAGTCGCCTGTCTTTTGTATTTGTTTCGTAATTCCCATTCCTATTCCC
>CAADRB010000049.1:240379-280795 GCA_900708905.1 Hymenolepis diminuta | reverse complement strand
TTTCGTAGTTGTGGTCTTATTCTCGAACCTCTGGTTTAAGAAAAATTTGTACATTTGTCATATTATTGTGCCAATGTAAAATAGGAAATTATTTGCTTGTTACTATTCTCAGTTAGATTAAAATTATATGAAAACAAAAAATACACCTAAAGCTGAATGCTTTTATATGTTTATGCATAACTCGAAGAGTATAACTATTTCTTCTTTTATAAGAGATAAATGAAATATTTTATTCATTACAATGATGGGGCCAATAAAATCCTCGAAGTTAGTCGATCATGAAATAAAGGTAGGTTGATAAATAAACTTCAAGCTCGAGAAGCCAATCTTACTATCTATTTACTCAAAAAGGTGGAGAAGTCTGGTAAAAGGGAGTATGGTAGAACGATACTCTTCATATCTTGCTTGTCATTTTTCATTTAAATATTTATTACCAGCTATATTTTAGTCACACATTTTCAAGATGCAATATATTAGGTCAAATGACAATATATTTTAATATGTACCAGAAAAAATGTTTGAAGAATAAGCATATTTTGTCATTTGTCAATTTAAAATACCAGAAAAACCAAACTTTGGACATTAAATCAGGAAAATAATATCGTATATTAGGTGGTCACATCAAATTATTTGTGGTCTTTAAAGCGCAAACACCTGATAGGCATAATTTAAAAAATAATTCGGATTAAATGCTCGTAAGCTGAATATAATTGACTTTCTATAGAAAGTCTAAGTTGAAATTTTTACACACCTTGTCAACAATCAAAACCGATATTAATCAGTTATCGTCACACTCAACGGTACATCTGTAAAACTCAAGCCAGCGCTAGGGACACCACTCTCGCTATGAAGCTTTTCATTCGCCATGACTTTGCTCCAAAACTTTCAATTAACTATGTCAGCTTACTAATACCCCGTGTTATCTTATCTTGTTCAGGTTTAACCACAACTATCTGCTGACCCGCTATTCTTAACTTAAATCCTTCTAATAATAAGCGTGGTTTGTCATAACTATCCTATTTCCCTATCTATTTCAAAACTAGATCAATAACCAGCCCCAGCCCCTACATATTCAAGTAGGAAATGCGTTGAATGGATAACGGAGAATTGAAGAAAAGAGGACAAAAAGGAAAACAGAATAACAAAAAAAACATATCCCGTTTTAGAAAAGATAACAGCTTTCTTAAGGAGTAAAATTGAAAATTTAGGAGACTGTGTGAGGTGGGATAATTTAATAACCAATTTATCATTTTATTTGATCATTATTTTTCCCCAAGCTTTTATATTTACCACAGTATGACTATGTTTATTCGAACAGATAAACTGCAATCACTAAGAGCTTAGTGCAAATAAAAACCGACAACCGGAGAGAAGAAAATATTAAATTCATGAAAGAGAATGATAATAAAAAAGAGGTGAAGAATATGGCGAAGAACGATGTGTGCTGAATTATGCAGGCGAAAAAAATCTATTCAGTGTCAGAGACGATAATCGACTATCGGTACCCTGCAACTGCAATCTTGTCATGTGGTCAAAGTGTGGCAGTGGCATTCTGCTTCATAAAACTTAAATAATAATAATTAATCAAAACGAATTTTAAAAAGTATGACTACTGAAACGTCATATTGTAAGATTGACGTCTTTTAATTAAACCTTTACCTATTGTAGTCAAATCCACGGGAAAGTTATAAGACGTACTTATCGAAGTCTATCTAGCGTTCGAGTTTCCGCCTATTTTATGACAATGGTAGTATAAAAATATGTCATTTACCTTCTCCATTTGTAAAAGTAGTGTATAATCCACTTATTTTAGCTTGGTTACGGAACTCCAACCGACGATTATCTCATTTGCTTGTGATGATTGTTCAATTCAACAAAGATTAGTTATTTTGCATCCGCAAGGTTTATTTTGATAGCATTTGGGGTCAGTATATATTTAACCAAAATCTGCGTGGAAAGTAATGTCTTTTGAATAATTTAAACCCGTCTAAACATTTTGTCATGGAGAAATTATGATTATGAAAATCATCAAATATTTTTCGTCGACGAAATTTATTTTTTATTTTATGTTTCCTTCGCATTATTATCGAAAATAACGCTTTTCCCTTAAATCGTTTATAAGAACTCTTATGAATTACGTTATCCTATACATAGTTCGAGTTGAACTGTAATAAATTTTCGTTAATAACAACGATGACATGTGTTTTTCCCTCTTCTGATTGAGGCACTGTAAAAGTTGGCGACAAAATTTTAAAAGGAGTTCAAAATTTTATAAAAATTCGTTCGTTTATTTTGCATAAACGAAAAATACGAAGTGAAGATATATCTATAGATTAACTGATTGAAAAAGGAATATTTTTCATCTCCAAATTACAAGGAATAACATCTCAACGTGGTTAACATCATCAAAATTTCATCCAACTCCATCTCAGCATTAGAAAATTAAGCGAATGTTACTAAAATCTATTAAGTAGCTAATTAAAATCCGAGTAGTCAAAAATTGCAAACTTTACAAAAGGAAGGATAGATGTGGAGCAATGTAACACCGCAGTTTAAAACAACGGGGATTATTAACACAATAACTGAACGAGAGTAATTTTTTAGGATTAAAATTCTGATATTAAAGCAATTTTAGTTGAAATATGTCTAACAAAACATTTCATGATAATATAATTCCGAGAAGTTACTTTCGTAGTTTTAGAGCAAAAACCTTGAGATTTCGGTCTTTTCTTAACCTCATGTTCTTCGTGCACATACTTATGGAAACAAAATTACCCTAAATATAACCAAATCAGGAAATAAGTTTCTTTGTATAGATCTGCATTTGGGACCTATACGCCCCTTGTTTTAGGCGCACTATTTTCAATTAACTAGCCATAACATTTAATGGAACCACGCTGGATGACTCCTGCGTTAAATTCGACACTTTATAAGAGGATGCTCCTCTGTCATACTAAAGACTAAAGTTCCACCTAATGACTACAAAATGACATATATCTTTCGTCAATTTAGAAAATTGGTGTTTGACTTCACTGCCAAGCGCTATCGGAAAGAATATGAGGGAAGAATAAAAATTGTTGAGAGATGTACTTAGAGACGCTTTAACTAATAAGACTTATATTTGACAAGTATTCTGAAGAGTATGGTTATTAAAAATGCGATAAAAAATTTACCTAATAACAATCAGGTTGTGGGAGTAGCAACTAAGCTCTCAACTAGCAACTACAATTTCTAGATCAAGAATGCGGTGTAGTAAGTGATCAAGAAAGTATTGAATATTGATAATTAAATTTTGGGAGAGCAGGATAGAGAGAGAGGGAAAAACGAAGTTTAAGAAATGGGGGGTGGAAAAAAAGAAGAATGGGATTAAGAATATGACGAAAAATGGAGGAAAGAGCGCACGAGTCGGGCGCTTAGCGTCGCATATCTTCAAATCGCTGCGAGTGAATTATACAGACAAAAGGTAGAGTCATTACGACAAATGTGACATAAATCGATGTTCGATATCCAGCAGTGGTGATTTTATCGTTTGTATGGTGCAACACAACGAGTTCAATTAGTTTAAGCAAGCATAAAAAAAATAATCTAACAAAATATCGTTTAAATTAGCAGTTGGCTTGATAAAAACTTTGGAAAATACTAAAAGAGTACCTGCGAGATTATTGTTCTACATCTTTTCTCTGGGCGTGGCTAGGTCAATTTATTTCAGAGCAAAGAGAGTTGTCTAAAGTCTTAGGCTTTTAAATCAGGCTTTTTATTGGAAGGTAGAATAAAGTATGCCATTTAATTAGGACTAGTTGAATTGCATTAACGGCGATATCGACGAATTATTCAAAATCTTAAACTATGTCACGGCTGTTTTCAAAAGCTTTGGGCGTTATTTAAACCACTGAAAAGATGTGTGAGGATTTCGAAAAAATTACGTTTGAATGCAATGAAAGTATTTTTAAGGTAGGAATCAGAAGCTCGATTTAAAAATCGTGGCATAAAACGGCGAAATTATTTGTGAACTTTGCGTTTTTGGTATAGAATTTAACCATCTCTGTTAGTGCGTTAACAAAAAGTGCTGGTTTGAGTAAATCAATCTGCCTAAACTCTTTTTCGATTAATAGGTGAGGTTTTAAGGAGAACTGAGTTAAGTGAGTTAATTAACAATAAAACTAACCGAGTTGCAATTTTAGTTCAATAATACTGAAAAAGAATAAAATATGTTCTAGGATTCCATCTTTGATAGCAATATTTTATTTTCTTCTTTGAAGAGTTTCTGTCAGTTACACTATTTATAAAACGGAGGAGGAGAACTGCTATGACCCTGACAAAAATGACTGAAACCCGCAATTTAAAGCTTACTTTCTGAATGAGCAATTCACATATTGTTCTCCTCAATGCCATCCAAATAATTAAGTAAATTCAAATAGAAACCTGTTGCACCGCTTTTATTCCCATTGTAGATAGTAGACTCCAAAAAATTAAGTTGAGTTTGAGAAGGAAAACATTTAATCACGAAATACGGTGGAAAATAGTGACTAAACTTCAAAACATGTAAGAAATCGCACTCGGAGACATGGACATACAGGTAGAGTAGAACAAAGCGTGTTAAAAGAGGGTATGCGATAGCAAGCTATCTAAGTGATTATAGAGTTCTTGTCGGGATATCACTCTTTTAAATTATTACGATCTTCCGTGTACAACAGGGTCGATATAGGGGAAAGTTTTAATAAACTCAGATAGAAGGCTCGGGGATTGATGTGGGAGTGGTAATCCATAAATATGTGATGAAATCATCTGAATTTGAAAGAACTGTAACAGGAGGATTAGCTTTGAGGAAGGAAGATAAAGACAAAGTCCTAATCTGAGAAATGTGGAGAAAAGAATGATGGTGGCAGATAATTGGTCTTATAAGTTTACTATAACAATCGGGCTTCCTGAAGAAATTCAGAAGTTCAAAAGAGAAAGGAAAATTAAAAAATTTTCCAGTCTAATAGAAAAGAACATAGGAATCTACTTATTCTACATTTGATTTTCTTACGTTTCAAATGTTTATTCATATCTTGGCGAATTGAAGATTAAATTAGTCCTGAGAAACAAAGGCAGTGGCAGAAGCTAGCTCATCAAAATTTCAGAAGAAAGGATAGAATAGTACAGACATTCACACGCAAATGCTAACGATACCACGAAGAGATCGTAAGGGATTTTTAGGAAAAATAAGAGTCTGAAACGTGCACAACATCATAAAGTCAATTTAGGTAAGTTGATTGAACCCGTTTTTGATTCTTTATCCTTTAGTTATTTATCTATTGGCAGTTTGTCATTTTAGACTGATTACTAGTTAATTTAGCAATGAAGAACAAAGACAGTGTTTAGAAGGTATCTCACTGTTGGCCCCTAGCCATTCTGCAGGCTATTTTTTATCCCTTATCTTCAATGTGTATATATTTAACGTTACTAGACTTTTTTTCAGTAGCATAACGCATGCTTTAAGAATTTGATGGAACTTGCGAATACTTATTAAGAAAAATCGAATTTCTAAAGGGGAAAATTAAGAATTAATAAGATGGCCTCACAGAACGGTAGAGAAAACTTATGATTCCACATGAAGTCCTATAGTAATCTTTGAGAAATAGGCAGCGAGTAATCTCCTGTGTGTTAGAAAGTTGAAAAGAAGATATTGCTCTAGTTTAACCCTTGAAGATTGTTTTATACGGCTACTTTTTAAGGAGTGGGTTTTTAGGCTCAAGAAACCTGAGCTGAATAAATTCCATTAATGACCTCTGCGCCTTCAATTTTATACACATTAACATAAAATAGCCAAGTGAGTTGCATAATTGTCTTTTGCATAATTTGAGCTTTGCACTTTCATCATTCCTTGAAGCATATCTATTTTAAAATGTGTCTCTTAATTTACTGGAACGTTTTTGTTAGTCAGAGTTTGACTGCCCTATTTTTGTGGAATCAATTGAGAATAGAGGAAGTTTGCTGATATAGATTAATATTTCTATTCATAATTTTTTGATGTTATCCACGCGCACTTATTTAATTAAACCTGATCTAACCGTGGTTATTAGGGATACTGATCGTTGTGCATGACCGAGGTAATGCAGACCATTCATGCACACCCAAATTCAGGGTGTGGTCTATAGTTTTGCATGCATTCCGAATTCCGAAATAACACTAACTGATGCTATCTCAAATGTAAACTTCTCAGTATTCGGCCTCCGTATTGAATAATGCTGATTATTTCCACTGTAATGCGAAATCACTGCAAGCATTCACCCGGTCAAGCCAATTTGCACATAGGGTGAATCAACTTAAATATAATCTAACAATATTCTTTCAGTAAATTCTATATGAATTTGTCATAGTTGTTTCCATATAAAAAATAGAAACTGACATTGACCAGAAAAATACATTTCTTTTATAACTAACAAATCTTAATTGTATTTAATTATAATCACTTTGTTTTCAACAATGGTACATTCCTTTTAATATTTGAAGATGATTCCAGCCAAAAATAGTTTGATTGATGAAAAAAGACCACAAAAGCGATAAATTTTAGGAAATTGTGATGTAATGATAATCGACACTAATCAAGTTGTAGGTTATTTCGCGTCTACAGAATTTGAGAATGACCATACTCGTGTACTGAATAAAGGTTATTTCCAACATCTGTAATATAGCAGCCGTAGGGCAGATATTCACTGTGTATAAGCGATTTTTTGGTATTAGAAACACGGTCTTCTTTATTTGGTTGGCATTTTTAAACCATGATGCATATGCAAGTTGTTCCTTTTATTCTTGTCAAATAATAAAGGTATCAATATGTTAAAATTGTGATCAAAAATAATATTTTAATGTTTTAAGTTTTGTTTTCATTTTCCTGGACTTAGACCGCAGTTGCATTTAATTCAAGTAATAAAAGAAATTTTCTTTAAATAAAATCTTTCACAAGTAAGTTATTGGTTGCTAACTGCATTCATATGTCATCACGGTTTGTCATAAGGCAGTCATAATTGCAAATAAATAAGTTATTAATCACGAAAGCGGACTGTCAGGGAGTAATCAAGTACATTTTTGTTGTATCTTGCCTGCGGCTAATCAGGCTGTATTATGCAAATTATTCACGAAATTACCTGACCTTAATTACCAAGTCTAGCCAACTCCGGTCGAAACATTTTGTAAATTAAATGACAAACTATTTGACTTAACTTTATCGGATGGATGAATTTTAATTTATAAATTAGCCATCTCAAAAATTTGGTCCTCTTAAATGCAATTCGCTCATTTACAGATTATTAGCCTTTCAAGCTCGTACCTGGGGATTTGAATCTTGGAACATCAGCTAACCACTCCTTCCATCATTCCCAACGTATTTAAATTCAGTTAAACAAATTTATTTCATTTCTTTATTACGAAAGACTTCCTTTTCGTATTTCCAGTTATAATATTCTAGAACATTGCTAAAAACAAAAAATAATAAAGGTTGGAACTTTTAGTCGGAAGGTGATGTGTTTAGCTTATGACTATTATTCCTCATAAACACAACCAATAGCGCAGTAGCAATTTTCAGCCACTCCAAAGTCCAATTTCCAAGCCCCACCGTCTCCTGTAAGAAGTCATTATGTAGGGCACTGTAATAAAATATATTAGATTCCACTAACTTATGTGGCTGTCTATTCATATTTAAATCTGTGTGTTTATCGCAACTTGTCAACTTCGTCTCATTGCAAAACAATCGAATTTTCGCGAAAAAAAATTAAATCATTTCTGTTGTCAGACATTATTTGTACAAATACCACCTGCTATCACGTTGACAAACAAAGCATAGAGTTTCCATTTTGTCTTGAGATGAGATTTTCTTTTTCTATCTGCGAGTATATGCCGCTCCTGACGGCTTAACAAAAAACTGTTATCACATAAGTGAAGTTTTAAATTCAAAAAAAGATAATATCAAGACTTATACATAGGTCTTGTTGACAGAATAATTGCACTTCTGGCATAGTTCTCTCATAGGGTCTTCAAGGACATGCTACCACGAGATTCAGAAATGATTGACATGAGGGTTCTATTTTTTCCATGAGTCTTATAAGGGCGTCAGGTTTTTGTTGAGTGATGAGACCGGGAACTGGAGTTTCCACTGCATGAACACGTGGTCGATCGTAAAGTTCTTGAATTTTGTCAGCAGCTTCAACTAATCCGTCGAGGCTGCTTCTGTAAGTGCTAGTAGTTAAACATGCTGCCATATTTACAGGAAGGCATTTCATCCATAACTATCTCAGTATTGTGTCGATACCTTGGTTCCGCCGACAAGGAATGACAACTGGCGAAGGAGCTGAAATGGAGTGCGATCTTTTAATTCGACTTTCGGGAGCGGTTGTCATAGACGTTTCTCCGGAGAATCAGAGGGACGACTAATGACAGCACTTTAAGTGTGCCATAGGCGCTGACTTTTGGTACCTTGTCGATGACTTGTGTGGCGACATCAGTTATGAGAACAGAAAAGGCATGTTGATACATCGCTTTCTGCTTACTAATGTTACATAGGTGGAAGCTATTCTCTAATTGTTGAAGCCAAATATGTAGGTACCTTAAATCCAAGATAGGATAAATGAGAGGAACGACCACAACAGTTACAAAGGGTTCTGTTTCATGGAACATTTTATGGCTGAGGGGAGGACAAAATGAGTGCTTTTTGAAGCAGAGAGTAAGAACTGGTGAACGTTTTCAGAGAAGAAGAATCACCAAATGTGTTGCGGAGAGAGAAAGTCACACCACAGTCAGGGTGATTACCAGTTATGTAGCTGATACTATACAAGTAAGCACTTGGCTAAACCTTCTTAATCCAACTAGCTGCAAAAGCGTACAACGAGCCTTCAGCAGAGTCTTGTGGGCAAATTTGCACCAGAAATTAGCTAGGGTACGTCCAAAGTAGCAATAACACAGAGTGGCATAGAGTGGGAAAAATTTATTGCAAATATGGCTTACTGCCAAAATGTTTAGTCATTAAATACATTTAATGCTACAGAACATGAATACTGATCGTTGATTGGCTGGGAAAGCCTCTGTTTGCACCGCACTTGCTCGATACGCGATCGGTGGCACGTGCGCACTTTCCAGGATGCTCACGAGATTCCCTTGGTCAGCTTTGGCAGCATTATACACTTCACAAATACTACTCCGCGTGTGAATATTCTTAATTTTCACCTGTTTCATTAAAATAAGTGATATCATTTCACTATTTCCTGCAATTCAATTAAAGTACACCAAAAGTATAGAATTCAGCTTTTTAAAGCTTCGTTATTTGTACTCTTACTTCTAGTATCATATTCCTTTGAATTAATCCTCCTTGTCGGATTTCCTTTTGCTTTAAAATAAGTCAAAGTCTATTTACAATTTAAATCGCAGTTCCGATTCCTAGAACTTTTTGCAAATACCTCCCAAATATGAGCAGAATAAATTTTCGCTTATTTTTCTGAAGTTTGACATGGACTTCGATAACGTTCCCCCTTAAGATGAAGTTTTGATTGTGCAATTGTGCGTATTACTATTCATATATGCCCTGTATATAGTCTTTTTCGATTGAAATCTGCCCCTGATTGCACATTGTTGATCTGTGTTTGGCAGAAATGTCATAAATCGGCTCACCCCTCCTTCTGATTTCTGGAAATGTGACACGAAATGTCCCCGATTCTGCATAAACACTGGCATGCGTGAGTCATTAACGGGAGGCATTATTTATCAATTGCTCCTCGGGGCTTTGAACGCACACTCCGATTAATCCGTCAGGTCTAACTTTGATTAATATCAGTTGAAATAAGTTGAAGAAACGCTTTAAAACATCTCATCCCTTACAATGGACATAAATAAATTCGGTAGCCAAAATCATTTTTTGTTTGTATTTTTAAAGCAAACATTGTTTTGTTGTTGATGGCCAGCGCTTTAGTCGATCTGGTCCATAGTGATTCGATATACCTATTGAGGATTTAATAGCGGTACCTCATTTTCTCTAAAATTGAATGAATTGCAGACAAACACTATCTCACTAATTCATGAATCCGGTTTATTGTCACTTTTGCTTATTTACCGAATATTTTAATTGATTCGTCCAACTTGAGCAGAAATTCACCTTTTAATTTTCATTTATGATTTCTCCATTCATATTAGCATAACGGATCACATTCATTCTGATGGCGGTCAACAAAGAGTGATTTGTATTTTCTTTAGTTCGTCATTTATTTACTTGTATGATTATTACGTCCACCGACTAAATTATTAAAAGCAAAATTCTCTTAGGGTAGACTGTAGACAAGTTATTTCGATGTACATTTATTCATCTCATTCATCCTTCTTTGGAAGAAAACCGTTGTATAAATGCGAGAATGGAGTTACGAAATCAAAAATAGTTAATTTATTCCGCTAAAGATTTTATCTAAATTAATAATATTAAATACTATTTCACCAAATTACCTTGTATTATAGAGTTCCTTTGTTTATGTTTCATTGACAGTATATATATATTCAAAGCCCTCCTTTATTTAGGCTAAATATTTCTACATTTCTGTGATTGTTTATTTATAAGAAGCAGATTAATATTTTTTCGCTAGGAGAAATTTACACTTCTTCTGAATAGTTTAAATTCGATTAAACTGTATTTGACATTATTAATCATTTATATTAGATAGAGATTCTTGTTCTTCATTATTATTACCTGCAGTAATGCCAAAAAATTGTGGGAAGCAACTGGCATTTGACGAATAAGTCTAGCAAATGATACAGAGGAGGAGATCAAAAAGGCAGAACAACGCCAAGGTATCAAGAGTCTTAGGTCATTTGATTTTTGGAGTTGAGTTTTACTATATTTACTAAAAGAGTAATTCATGTTCCGAAGTTCAAATTTTAAAATTCATTCCCTGAATTGCAGCAAATGCAGCAAATATTCCGTGCTGGCTGACCGGTATTTTATTGCTGATTAAATTATATTAGATACCATTAGCCATATACATTTAAAATTGTCGTAAAAAACAAACAACGCATATAAAAAATTATTGCTTTTAGAAATACTTTTCACCAAAAAATTGTCGAGTTAGTTTTTTTCTGTTTTATTCCTGTTTTAACTGATAGGACGTCGACATAAATGGCCTAAGGCCGAAGAGTCTATTCTCTGTCCGATATAAGCAATTCATGTCTCGCAAGTTGATTTCAAAGAGTGAAGATGTATTTTTCTGCTAACTGTTTAAATTTAGTCTGGACAGAGCTATCACAGAAATTTCTAAAAATATTTCTCCATTGATTGGATGTCTTCGTAGTAATTCCATCGGATTTGAATCAGCTATCACTCTAGTTATATTTCGATAGCGGAAAAACTGATTGACCATTTGGGCCTAAATTGAACTTCATTAATATATACAACCAATCATCGAACTTAATCATCTGATCAATAAGGCCTGGACTTTGATCCTATGAAAGTAATAAGAAACTCAGAGGAAAAAATTTTGATGCATCGAAGTACAACTTTACCTATTAAGTTAAAAGACAAGCAATGTGTTTTTTTGTTTCACTGAATTTAACCCAAGCTCCTATTCATCCCCACCCTATTATACCATAAGATTCAGGTAGGTCTGATAGAATTTTGACTTATCTTTAGCAAAGATGGCGCAATTTAATAAAAATGCTTTGTTTATGCAAAATATTGCCAGAATATAAAATTACCTTTTTCGACCCACTTACAAACGTGTTTACAATAAAAATTAATCACGTGATAAAATTTTCTCAAAATTTATTTCCAATTATATTTTATTAAATATCGTGCCAAAAATAATTACTCAAATTGTTTTATTTTGATTTAATTAAATGGTGCGCAGTAATGAAGAAGGTAAGCTGTATTTTCTAACTGCAGCCTAATGAATGTTGAATTTAAACAGTGTGCCACATTTACTTGATTAATATAATTGATTTCATCGACAATGAGAACATATTAAAGGTATCAAATTTCCTCCCCTTAAACCTGTGTCTCCCTTGGGACTTGTTCCAAATACTTGGATTCCGCCAATGACCGGTCTTTAAATAGGATGATCCTTAAATCCCAGCATCCATTAAAAATATAATGAAAGATAATATTATATTTAATAGATAAACAACCAGGGATTTGGCAGGGGATTTAAAATGTTCAGAGGGCTTTCAATGAGGCCGGGGGGTGTGGGGGCAGAGAACCATTACTTCCGACAGACGTACGTCGAAGGGACTCTTTCTTCATTTCTTCGGCTGCCGCTCTAACATCTATCACGGTTCGACAAGGTTCTATATTAACAAAAGTGGACATAATATTTCTGTTCTATTGATAGATGTTTCTCAAAACTTGAAAAATGCCGGGTATAAATAGAGTAAAAATTAACATAAAAAAACTACAGTTTATATAGTTGCTAATAAAAATAAATATATCAGAGTAGTCTCACCCTTATTAGCTGGTTTTGTGCTCAATTGATCTATATTTGCTCCATCCGGATCCATTCCCATTAAAGAGGCGAGGGCTCTGAAGGATCGGGATGGAATATGTACACCCATGTAACGGAGGCTAGTCATTTCGTAAGTGTCCGGCAGCTTTTCGGAACCATTTATAGTTTGATTGTTTTGAACTTGACCGTTGGATGATTTCATGGGAGGAAACTGGGGGCGCCCTGTTGAACTCTTTTGACCTTCAAGTTCGAAGACATCCACTGATGTTGCGCGTTGAAGTCGGATATTTTCTAACTCTTTTACTGTAAGTTCTCGAGATTGTTTGCGTTCTTTATGGATACGTTCAAACTCATCCCGACAGTTCGGAAGATTTGTAGGCATGGCAACACATACGTTACTACCCCGACGTTCTGTATTGATGGACATTTCACTATTTCGACGGTAAGTCCTTTCTGTTTGAAAAAAACTAATAAGGTCTCGAATTCGAAAAATTAAATTGTAAATCCACCCTTAAACTTACGATAACTTCCTGGTCCGACTGACCCTCTACCATATTCACGCCCGAAGACAACCGATTTTCCATCAACTGGAGTAGCCCTAGAAAATCGTAAATGAAAACATCTAATCTTTACTCTGTAACTTCGAGTACAACAACTTCGTCATCAATGTTCAAAAGTTCTGAAATATCCTCCCGCTTTAAACCGAGAACTGATTGTCCGTTGACGGATTTTATTATCTGGCCGCTGCGAACGTGTCCATATGCAGGACTTTCGTTTATAACCTTTATGAAAATAAAATAATTTACAAATGCGTAAGGTATTGTTCAAAATGAATATTAAAAAGAAATATAATTAACCCATAAAATTATTATTATTTAATATATTTCACTGCTTATATAAATCTACTTGATTACTTTCAGAAAAGAACATTAAACAATATTTAATTGATAAATTCTAATCAGTTTGCAATATTTATTAAAATAATAAATGAACAGACGCACTTTGAGAATTTCTGAGCCGTTGGGTAGGACTGCGTAGCATATTCCCCAGGAATGGCTGGCATCGGGACGTCGAATTTCCACACTTTTCAATTCCTCTTTTAGTGGTGGTAATTTTCTCTGCATTGTTCTGTACTGCTAATAAGGCAAAAGACAAGCTTGCTGATTCTTATATAGTATAGCAAACGCCCCCACAAATTTACCCACATTAGTACGCACTTCATGTTTTGCTTTTAACCAATCAGAGAGGGGCGAGGAACGTGGGCGATTGCTGTTGGGTGATCGGTTATCACCGGTTCATTGAACAGTCAGACAAAAGGTCGCGTGTATTTCTGTAGTTTCCACACTTACTATTATTATTGTGAATGAAGATGAGCTTATGTAAAGTCGATCAGCTTGTAATGCTGGCATTTAAAGAAAACCGACGAGGATTGTACGCTACTCACTGAATTAGCCCTACCAAGATCCGGATTAATGTTTTAGCCAATAAATATAAAGTTTAACCAAAACTGTTCTAATCAAAATATGTCAAGTGCAAATAGATGAGAAACACTAAGATTTTGATTATTTAAAGTTGATTTTCTACTAACAAATTTCTTTTATTCTCATTTCAAATTTAATACCTTCAAGGTTTATTAGTTAAACTGATATTGATAATTTAACTGACGACTGCATAGGGCAATTTTAAATATTCTCTAAGAAGAAGCATAAACCATGTAACGTTGGTTCTTACCGAAAATGGTAGCACGATCCCGACGTAAATTCTGTGCTATTATCAATTAACACAAGAACGGTATGCATCAATCTGGCCGTCAGCAATCCGGAATTAACTAAATGGATACCTATGGAAGTTCTGTTGTTTTTATGGCAAAGGAATAGGGCAGTCATTTGGAGGAAACCTCATGCAACATTTATGAAACGAGCTTGTTCGGTAAAGAAAATAACAAAAATATCTTAATCGCTTATTAGTTTCTTCCATTGGACAGACTATCGCTTCTAGCAGAGAATACTTACATTTTCATTTAATTATTACAGAATCACGCAAAGATGAAATTGCTGAGCGCAAATGACCTGTTACCATCTCTGTACTCTTAGTGAACATGTGCTATGTTATGATAAGTAATTCGGAAACATTTCAAGATTCTTTATATATATATGCATCTCTGGATTGTCCAGTATACTCTGTTATTGATCTTTTAAAGAATCCTCTCATATCTATTGAATTCCAGATAAAACCCATATAGGAGACATCATCGAGAAATACTCACTCTGGGCCTATTGAAAAGGACCTTCAAAATACTTTCAGATTGGTTGATGGAAAGAAAGAAATGAATTAGGTTTACATATTTGCATTCAGTTCTTGTTTTTATACAGTCAGGAATCTGACTGTGTGTCTGTACAGGTTCAAAGGAGACAGATTTGTAATAAGACTACTTGTACTAGAACATAGCGCCCGTGTTGTAACTTGAAAGATGAAAAGTGTACAATCAAAATGGCGGCCCATAAAATTGCTAATCTAGGAATGTGAATGCGAAGCTTATTCGCTAAGCTAGCAATGATAATGGGTGTTAATGAGTGAAACATATACATCTTCAATATTTATTATTATTCTTTAATTCCGAAAATAGTCACTCAATATATTCAAAAATAAGAAAAAATGGTTTATTTCTGTTACTAATTTCAGTTCAATATAAAGTATTCCTGG
The DNA here is from genome assembly GCA_900708905.1 of Hymenolepis diminuta. Classification (NCBI taxonomy): domain Eukaryota; kingdom Metazoa; phylum Platyhelminthes; class Cestoda; order Cyclophyllidea; family Hymenolepididae; genus Hymenolepis; species Hymenolepis diminuta. The sequence goes on along the minus strand of CAADRB010000049.1, from coordinate 265,643 downwards.
AGTTTTTATCACGAATACTAATATTCTATATTATTTCCTTTCTAATATTTTTGGACGCAAACCGAAATAGCATTGTCTTCATAAAAACACCTTCGTATACTGATAACATCATGGTAAGGTATACCATGTAGAGAGCAAGCTTTAATCCCCAAGCCCTCCTGACGACAAATCACTTTTTTCTGAGGGTTAGGTCTGTGGGAAAATATTTTTACACGTGCTAATCAACAGAATATGCATCACATGAAGTACGTATTAGTGATAAAGTGGATGCGTTGCCTACCACCTTCTATTTTCGTTTGTGTTACATAAGTGTGCAGCCAGAAATTTGCGTCATTTGTGAGAATTCCTTCTAGACGGAGAGGAATTTTAATTGGACGGAGGAAAGTTCGAGCCATTTTGTCAAATTTCGGCAGTTATATACCATTTCATCTTTGTACTATGAACATGTTAATTAGCCTGATATTGAATTATGTATATTTAAGTAAAGATTTTTCCATGTATCGAAAATTTGTAAGGTTAAAGGTGAATCTCTAAAATGGAATACATTACATGCTTGAAAATTAGCTGCATTTACTAAATCTGGTATTAGATGGAAAATTATTTCCGAAGAGAAATTTCTTCTATGATGAAAACACATATCAGTGGAAGGACATATTTTCATTTGCCTTTGTTTCCGTAAGGAAAAAGTCCAGTTTTTTTATAATTTTCGATACAATTTTAAATCCCATTTGCGATGGTGACAACAACCAAGAGCGCGGTAGAGCTCCTATCCTGAATTCATTACGGTAAAGGATTATACAATCTAAGTCATGAGTAGGAAAAAGGTTCGGCGCTGCGTTTCGGGCGATGTCAATAAGCACAAGAATAGGAAAGTTAGTCAGAATAAACTAAGATCTACTGTAACTGAAAAAAGTTACTGTAGCAAACCAGTCATGTTCTGTCCCAATGTTCTATGGGAATTGGGAATCTAGCAGCCTGTCGTACGATAGCGACAGTGTTGAGTGCCTAATGAGCACTTTGTCTTTATTTGCACTATAAATGTATTAAAGAGGACCATTTTGGCAAAAATAAGATTTACCTTAGGTATGTATAATAAATCAAATACGTTCTTACCCGCCAAATAGTCATTCATATTTTGAATGCTCACCATAACTTATGATAGATAGCAAGTACTTTAGTGAGCTACGAGTTCATTCCACCCTAATTTTTATTTTATGATGATACGCTCGAAGGATAGAATACATATTTAAACAACAGACTTGAGTAAAAAGGAAATGAATAATAAGACAATTACACCTTTATAATTGTACTACAGTGAAAAATGCGAATAGTTTGTTGATATTAGCTTAGGAAGTGAAATTCGTGGACTTCCCGATGTATTGCTGCAGCACATGATGCTTGTGCCTTAGACGTTAATTTAAGGCCTTAATATAACTAACGCCCCCGAATCTTATCCCAGTCATTGGGCCAGGAATATAAGTCACGTCTATATCCCATTTTGTACGAACAGCTGCATAATCAAAATTCCTTTTATTCATAAGTGGATTGCATTTGATTGAATTTCACTAAAACTGATTTTCACTTTTCGTTTCGAAACTTAATGTCATGTGCTACAAAAGTATTTACAGGATTAACTAAGTGCAATTTAACCAGTTTATGAGAATGGAAAAGGAATAAAATCTAAATGCAACAATCCTGAGGTTTTGATTTTTCCTTCATGATGTTTTTCATCATAATCTTCCTCGAGGTTCCGATTTCATTCTTTGACTCACTATAAATTTCTTTTTATTCAAGATTGCGACTTTTCAATTAATTTTTCATTATTATGTCAGTACACTTGGTTGTCCATTGGTTTAATAATACCTATTTCTTTATAAACCTAGTTTGTAGTACATTTTTCCGATAATTTGATGCATACCTATAAATAAATAATTATGTGAAACTTTATTTTTGATCTACACACCTCAACATCCAGATAAGAAGAAAATGTGTTATTGCAATTTCAAAAAGATTCATTAATGAGACTCAGTGTGAACCTATTGTCAAAAATTGATAATGACATCCTAAAATGTAGCGCTTCATCTATCCTTATCAATTATTAGACTTAATTTTTTATTGATCTTTTCACCTGAGGAAAAGTGGTCCTTTCGATAGTACGGAAGCATCGCTTCCTCATTTGTGAATGTTTGCATGCAGTTAATTGCAGCGCCCTTCTATTTTTCACTCGAATTCCCCTGTAGTGATGATCTACGCTTTTAGAGACGATAATCACCGCTATTAGCTGTTTCAGCCATGACAGGCCGGTCAACGCAAATTTTTTTGTGCCTTCATCAGTTTGCCTTTGACTTACAAGTCGCTGTTTGTCTCCAAAGAGGCTGCGGATCACAACATCGGTTGCTGTCTCATCTACAAAAATTTGTAGCCACAAATATCTAAAGCAGTTTACATTCTCAATTTTTCTGTTTCCCACAGGTAGCCATTCCACACCTGTATTTCTTCCAGCATGCAATCACATCGTGTTATTGATAGTCACCTGTACATTGTTTTTTTTTGCTAGAATTCGCATCAGTTTATCTAACAGCTATCGGCATTAAAAGTAAGTTATTGACATCGTGCATAATGTTCCAGAAGCACTTCAAGTCAATCAGGGCTAAATTACTGCTCATACGAAAAGACTTTCAAATACCTTGTTCATATCCTCGGAGAGCAAAATAAATGAAATCTTCTGATGAGGTGCGTTCTGAATAAGCGCTCGAACGCCTAATACTTTTTAATCACTTGACATTACTTTATGAAATCCGTCCCGCCACATCCAATCTGTCTGATACTGACTACTGACGCATATATCTTTTAGACTGTGCCCCATAAATGTGATTTTATTACAAAACTTTTGACTCTTTATCAAGCCACTATTTGCAACGGAAAATGCGTCATGCATTATCTATTTTAACTATTCTTTCTCTCTAATTTCCAGCTAATATTAACATAAAGTCCGTGTATCACAAGCAAATGATGTGTCTATGGCTGTTGACCATAAACTCAATAATAGTATAAGTGAACTTTTATATTTGTATCATGTGGTGTACCATGTAAATATGATGTTTTTTCCTATTTCTGGAAACTAGATCATGCGTGCAATTATTAATAAATGCACTATTTTCATAATATGTTTCATGCCAGCAGTCGTTAATAGTATAAAGGTATTATGATTTATCCCGAACCATCGCAGTATAGTTTTCTTCCCATACTCATTGTGAGTGAAAGAATAGGTCACTGGTGCCTCTCTGATCACTTCTGCTGCCCCTATCGAGAGCGGTTTTAGTTTGTAAAGTTAGTCGCGTCATTTTCTGAACGATCAATGTTAAAAATATGTTAATAGCCACCCGTATAAAACTATGTATTGTCAAATTATTTGCTCAAATGCCGAAACCATATTGAAACATCGAATAATCACGGCAAATTAATTGAAAATTACAAAAATTTTTCTTAGAACATTTTAAACCAACCCAAGGGGACTAACGTCTATTAGTTTTTGAGAAAATCAAATTTTTATGTTCTCTTAATAAAATGAAATGCGAAAGAGGATTCAGATGCCCAGACCATATATGAATTAAAGATAGATATTTTGTGAGACCGCTTCTAGTATTCTTCTAACCATCAGCTGGATTAGACTATATAAGCAAATCTTTTGCTAAGTCTGGAATTGTCCTTCAACTGGATAATATCCTTTATACACTTCTTTAAATATATGCGCGAAGAACTTTTCCTTCAGTTATGGCATAAGTCTCAGTGGAGTATTTAATTGGATGGATTTGTTTTAAGTGTAATAAAAGTAGCATCTGTGAAAAAAATCTTTTATATCAAAACACGAATTTTAATTTAAGTTCGGCACCCTAAATTCAACTAACTTTAGTCAGTTAATGACATTTTGTAGAATCCTGCAAAGTCGATTAAATTGATTTATGCAGGGTGACAGCCAGAATTCCTCACCTTTGACATTCTGTAGTTAATTTGTCTATTCGAGGCTGCATTTACATTTAAATAATTTTAAAACATCGCTGATTTGAACAAAGCTGACGTAATCGCTACGCCAGCTGCTGCATTTCAGTGATAAACTTCAGGATCCATATAATGAATTGAAAAAGTTCAGTGTTGTTTATATTAATTCCTGTTCCAATCTAAGTTAATTATCATGGGTATTTATCCCAGTTTGAAGATCTAGGAACGCTTACTTCAAGTCGGTGTTTAAAATCGTGTCCTCAAAAATGATTTGACAGATCAAACAAAAAACCACCTTATGAAAGTAAATTTGTTCTATTTGTTCTCAGCAATCCTTGGTTTTACTTAAAGAAAAACAAATCTTCCTTTCTCAATATAAGTTTAATTTCATTCTTCACTAAATGCGAAGTGGTCTTTTAGAGAAAATTGCAAATCTCCTGTTCATATTTGAACCCTATTAAATAGCCCTGAGTAGCTAAGGCAATGACATCTGTTTATTATCTAGTGAAAGGGTTACAGAAAGCTTTAATCTTAGTTTTGAAATATGGCGAGTGGTGCCAACCTTTTGTGCTACTGTTATCCATTACTTGATTCAATTTAGGTTCACTCTTGCAACACCTATTGTTTCCCTCTTGTATATCATGCTCATATGCACTCACCATTTCGGCCTGTTAAGGCAAGATCAGATAGGAGTTTCTTAACTGCGAAAACTCTAAATATCTTTCTTTCTGAAGTGAATCCTAAAATAGAAATCTGATCAGAATTAACATGTTCAAGCCTTCCAAGCAGTAATTTTATTCTGTATTTGGCCTATTAGTTTGCCTCTTTCAAATTCCTGCTTCTATCCTATTTCTGCAGCTAATAAATATTTTGGACATGTACTTAATCGCAAATATTAGCACAAAGCAAAGTCACTGAATTGATATTATGTTAATTCGATGTAATGATAAGTCACAACGTCCCGCAGGACCATTATTGAGTCATCATTTTATGTAGATTATATCACTATCTGATAAAAATTCTCCTAGGAGTAATTGTCTTCTTTAGATTTTCCGTAAATAGCAAAAGTTTTGTTGGAATCATTAAACGTGAAGCTTTTTATCCAGATGCAAATTTAAAAGTGATCTCTCGTTTATTTTCTTAATTTGTAAAATCTGTTTTAAAACGCAGTATTTTTGTCTGAAAAGCTGGCCACCATACGAAGTTTCTAAATTTCGTCATTGTTTAACAGGTTGCGACTCGCTATCCTCTAAGTAATCCTCTAGTAAGTGAAAAGATCCTATTAATGGTCACTAAGCAGCCATATTCTTTCAAAATCAGAGTTGACGGGTTTGAATTAGGATCAAAATGATATTTGTTCTCCAGCCGGAACAATGGGTGAGGATGAAAGAGGAATTACGGTTGGAGGAGCAGGGAAGAAATATCAGTTCAGTGTGTAGGAAAACTTAAAAATTATTCTAAATTAACCTTACACACATAGAATTCCTCAAAAAATTTCAGACAGTACATATTTGCTTGCTAGATGATAAGGAATCCAGAGATTCTTAAATACGAGGCGAATATTTATTTAACTTTGAGCCACTGAAGCCAAAATGCGCTATCCTTTTCCTATTTAACTTTATTTGGTACGTTCAATCTCATCTTATATGCAACCCTGATTTTGTCCGAAGCATACGGCGCTTTTAAAAAATTCAAATTGCGTATGAATAGATTACTATATCTAGTACAACTTTAAAAGCAAGTAATAAATAAAGTATGCGGTCAGATTTTTGTGTTGATAAATTTTTACCATGTGTTTTGCTGTTGTATAACTGTTTATTTTGTTAATTAAAGATGGAAAAATTATTTTGGTATTCTGGGGGAAAACACATAGGGACAAATGGCCAATATTTATCGTCTTTTATTTCTATTCTCTCTTATTACTTGAAGTTGACATTTCATCGAATCGTGCAAAGTATTAAGTTTCTATTTACCTTTCGCTAAAATAGCTAATGGCGTCGATTCCAGTCGCTAAAACCGTAAATAGCCTTCTTAAGGAAATTCATGAGAACAAAGTGAAATGCGAAGCTGCACAACTGTATGCGAGCGTTGCTGAAAAGAAAGCAATGTTCTTCTGATAATGACAGGAACGCCATTCCTTAAGCATAATAATCAACAAGGAATTTCACTGTCCAATTTCTAGTTGTTTTAATTCCTATAAACAGAAAGGATGGTTGATTTGACCCACCTCAGAATGCCACCCTCAGTTTTGAAATCAGACTCAGTGCGAGCCTCTTATAAATATCCTTTGAAAAGCAGAAGTATATGTTTATCTGGCTGAGAGGAGAAGAATTATTTATCCAGATTTCCATAGGCCAAATCTCCCTACTCTTTCCCCAAACTCTCCCCCTTCTGTTGCACCTATACATTCGCTAGTCCGATTATTACATTGTATACCATTCTTGTTAGTAAATATGCATTTGTCTTTCTCTTGAAATATAACTAGTCATAATTTCTATTTCCACTCACTTAAATACATCAGTAACTTTGACAAGTGATAACTTCTATTCTATGACGCTTTCTCAGCTACAATTTATACGCTATTCAATTAAGCGAAATTAGGTAAGTCCTGAATTTTCCTTCAGCAGACGCATCTTCTCGGCACATATTAGCCTTGCTGAATCCTGAGGTAATTTTCAGAGGTTTTTCTCGAAAAGGAGTTTCCCAGTTCTTTGGGTAAGCAGATGAATTGTATTGTAATCCACAAAGCATTTTGAAAGTAGAACCACAATCTAGATAGCCTGTACTTGCCTGCACGTTGTCTGAGATGGGCGCAGAAGGTAAACCACATGGGAAAGCCGAAAATGAGAGTTCAGTGTGGCCATTAACTGTACTCATCTTTGAGTTCTTTCCTAGGAAGAGGACTGTGGTTTTCGAGGTAATATGGCTGCTTCTTCGCATCCTTTGCAATCATTATGCTTATTGGTCAATATTTTCACCTATTATGCATCATATGAACTCCATTGCCTTCCATACTAGCTTAACTTATTTATTCTATTCTACAATTTTTTTGTAAGTTTTAAGGCTTTTATATAAGCCCAAAGACTCTTAACAGGGTTACATGAACCTACACATTGAGCCTCTAAACTTATAGTCGGGATCTGTGCTCTTTTATTACGACCCTCCAAAATCGAAACGTGCCGTCCAACATTTTGGATACGTTGGTGGTATGCTTATTTCTAAACCAATTGATTTTTAAAATACATTATGAGAGTTTTTTGGAAGATTCCGTATCGAATAGGCCGATTCTCTATAGGATTTTCTCTAATAAAGATCTATGCGGATCACGCTTCCTACAGTATTCTCAGTTTAACAAAAGTAACATTTTGCGTCACACTGCTTAGAATTAGTATCTGTTCCCTTTTAACCTATAGGAATCACTTTCGAAATTTATCTTTATTAATTTTCAAAATGATTCGGTCTGGTTTGAGAGAATTTAGATTAGTTTAAAGTCGTGCAACCATCTTAGTGTTTTCTTGTACCATTTTTATTATAATTATTCAACAATCATTTAAGGTTAAGTTATTATTCAGATACCTTTTGTAGCCGGTTTAAGGTAAAATTTGTCCCCGTGGTTATTTTTAATATAAACTAAATATATAATCTACTGAAAATGACCTACCATTTATTTATGCCTGAGCATGTTTGACTTTAGGCTAATAATAATTAAGCACAAGTACCTTAATTAATTTTCCAATATATCAGGAAATGTTCCTATATTTGATCGAAATTTGATTCAACTTAACTGCAATACGAAAAATTGTATTTGAACTTCGATTTTAAAGCCTCACTTGAAGAAGTTGAAATTATTATTGTATATTTTGGAAATTAACTTTTTCTTAAAATGATAGGCTGCATTTTTAGAGGCAACGGATTATGATTCTTATATTCCTAAACCAAACTCGGATGCTACTATGATTTGTCGATTTCAAATTAGACAACTAAAAAGTTTCAAAATATTCGTAATTCGAAGCTCAGTAAAAGATTAAATTGAAAAGTTTTATTATTATATTTGGCCAAATTCTCTTTATGTTCCCTGGCAACCTTGAGTTCTTGACTTCCTCGTTTAGTTTAAATTCATTAGTCAGATTAAATCGTTTACGTATTGTTTTTTTTAAGAATGGTTTGTCTAACTTAAATTTCTTAACCGCTTCTCACATGCCTGTACACGAGCTTAAAGTGCAAATGTATTTTGTAAGTTTATTAAAAAGTTTGAGCTTGTTTCAAAGCTGTAAATCATAGCTTAAACCGGCATAACGTCCTACTAAAATAAAGATGGAAGTTGTCCAATCGCCCACTCTTTCAACTTGGGCAATTTCAATTGTAAGCTTTCTTCTGCCACCATATAACTTAGAGCAGGATCATTTAATATTCAACCATGAGGCTACAGGAGGATTTAAAATTCCTGTTCATGCAAATCAGCGCAATTGCCTCCAATCACCTTAAATACTACTGTCCACTAGAAATGAACTTCTCTCGTATTCTGAAGACGTTAAGGGCAAAGAAGCGCAAATTATACCTGAAGCTCCAGTGATATCCCTGCCTTTCCAGCATGAAATCTTCATGTTTTATCTTCACTTCAATTTGGTAACTAATAGGTTTAAAGCTGCAGATTGCATTTGTCAACCAGATGGACTTAATAAATAATATATAAATACGTTGATTTAATAAATCTTGTAACTGATTCATGATATATTTCATTATTACCATCCAACTCTACCGCCTTGTTATTAGACCTATATTTACACGACCCACATAAACATCTGATGCTGATGCAACCTCAAATTTCTGAATGGTCAGTGTAATGAGTTCATTATTGTGTCTCGTTAATTATTATTATTATTATTATTGCCCATGGCAAAGTGAAAAAGTTGCGGTTTTCCATCGTCAGAAAGTACCTGATCATTGGAAGCAATAAAGTCATTTAATAATGATTGCCAAAGGGCACCGGGTAGTAGTAATAATTAAAGACGGAGCAATGAATCATGCATAATTTAATCTTTGAATTCAGATTGCACGCATTTACTTTGCTAAATACAGTCTATTGCAGGATTTTCTGATACTCGTTTGTTCAAATCTCTGGATTTGCCTCTTAAATGAGTTCATGTTCGCGACGTTCGGAGCTTACCGATTGGTATATTAATTTGGCCAATTAATATTTCAGATACATTTGTTTTCTGGTAGTCAATGTATAAACTGATAATGGCCAATATGATTTCATAATAGAAGATCTCATTTTAATGATGACCTATCAATAGGATGGAAACCACCGGTTAAAACGAATATATATAGATTTTCCCTGACCAACAATGGCATCAAATTGGGTCCGCATCCTCATCGCTTCGGATCTGCACCATTGTATTATCACGTCTGCCTCCATATCTATATCCTTCTTTATCTCTCGTTCTTACTTTGTCAAATACATTTTACTAATAACCACTTCTTCGATGGTCTCTTGCTTCCTTCTTATTCTCACTAACACCGCCTCTGCAAACTAGTAAATGATACTTTATAACTTTTAATCAGTGTCAAATTAACATCTCTCTTCTTCTTATTCTGGATAGTGTGTTTTCGGGGTAATTTTATTAACTCCATAGGATTAGTTGAATTTGCACATAAAGATGCGTTGCTTTAAATATTACGGTTACCAATTAAGAAGGAAAGTAAAATTTGCCTTTTCGAAAAGCAAGGATATCTCTGGAGCATGTATTTCATTTTGAACTACTTTATCTTTAATATCTTCGGGAAATACGGAGAGTTAATTTCTATTAGAGAAGACTTTTTCAGAACAATTATGGACGGTTTTACTGTTCTGAATTCTCTTGTATTCTAATAATCGCATATTTCATGGTTCAGCTTTAAGTTGTCTGATGCTGAAAGAAAGCAAATATTTGAAATTGTGCGATCTTAAAGAATAGATATCTGCATCACTTCCATCTTCATTTCGATTGAGCGTTCAACTGGAATAAGCTAATATTTAAAGCTTTGAAACCAGCTAACCCTGCATACCTGAGCTCAGAGTAATAATCTTTGCATACTCAATTTCTATTTGGCTCTCTTCCTCTGACCTAATAGTTGTAATTGATTAGGAATAGAAGGTTTGTAAATTTCAATAATTTTACTTTTCATTAAAGTTAGCTTTTTTAACTAAGCTGAGAGTTGGCATGCGAAGGAAATAATTAACGCAGAATCAGTCGATACCTGATTTCCTCCTCGCTGACAGAAAGACCAGGGAAACTGCTATAGTCAGCAGATATCTGTCATCAACTAGCGATTAAAAATTATTGACTAGCAATAAGATCTCCACTATAATGTCCACAGGTAGTCTAGATGCGTGTGTTTGCGTGTTTGCACATAGATACCCAAACAGATTTCGATAATCAAGCTGTGACACCGACGACGAGACATAACTGAAGTCTAACGAAAAAATGTTTTTTTATATAAACCTAATTTACTTATAATTAAATTGAGGTGGCTTGCCTGCCATCCCCGAACTGATCTGCTGGCCTAAGTGGCTTGACTTATTCCATCTATTCGATCGATGTGGCCCCGATGGACCTAACGTTACTACATAAACTGCACTTCTAGATGTTAAGAGACAGAAAAATTGTGCATATATGCGCGAATTGTGTTTACCTAAGTAATTCACCAAACAAAAACATTACGAGATATATATAAATACCGAAATTTGAATATTGCTATTAATGGGAAGTTGAACAGAAAGGAAACAGAAGACAATGCAGTCATTAAAAGGGAACCAGTACTAAGACTTTTATTGATTCGAATTTGTATTTGCGGGTGGGCAAACCTAGTCACTTTCTAAAAATAAATCTTTTGAATTTATACAAAATTAATTTAATGAGAATAGGGAATCCTAGTTTATACTAAAATATATCGACACCATTTTGAATTTAGTTCGAAATGTTTCTGTTAGAAGAAATGATGATTATTTTCCCCCGCTCCCAGTATTTCTTCTATGAACAAAAATGTAATCTCTTTCTTTATTTCCCCACCGATAAGTGACACTTGATAATTATTCGTATTTATTTAAGCCGATACCGATTGGGAGGGAGTTTAGTGAATACACGTATGTTGACTATAACGTGCCTTTTCATCTGCCGTAGGTTATTAGCTTCTGTGTTAAGTTGCTATATTACCGAATATTTCAGATTGTTGGCTCTGCGAGATCACACACCGAACTTCCAGTTGGTTGCGCTATAGCAGTTTCCAAAAAAGGCGCCTGAATATCGGTGAAAATAAATATATGTAATGGATTCTGGTTATAAATTAGTTAGAAGTCCTTCACGACCTAGATTACGATGAATTTGAATTTTATTGGAGCCATTGATTTCTAATTTATACTCATAGTTTTTGTCAGGCCTAGAGCACTTAATTTTAAAGTATTTCTGTGTTTTCAACAAATATTTCACAACTTCCTAAATTTATTTATCCCATCTTAATTTTTTTCAAGTATATTTTCCGTCTGTTATGACTGACGATTCTAAGCACATCTGTATCTATTCTTTGATAACAGAAAGTGCCATATAAACGTCCCTTTGAAGAATATGATCTCCTAATGTGTAAGTAGAAAAACGGAAATTTGAGCTTCTGGGAAAGAAATTTCTACGCTTTTTAGTGAAAGAATAGGATATGATGGTTTCCTATTACATTCACCACCGATACATTATTATACCTATCCAAACTACTGGATTCAATAAGTGGAAAAAGCATCACTTTTAATTTACTAAACCAGTGATGATCTGTCATTTATGAAATGACTAGGGAGGTCCGAATGTTTATTCATTTATTGCCCCTTTTAAAATTAAAATGCTTCAGCAAGCAGACTCAGATATTTTCAGTCAGATTCATACGATATTTAAATTAATAATTAACAGAGCTCGCTTTTTGGTTGTATCAAATTATAATTAAATTAAGTTAAAGTACGCGTGATAAAATCCCCAATATAATATGTAACAGTTAAATTTTATTCCTTCTAATCTACTTCACTGTTTTCCCATAATGGAAACATATCATGAAAACTGAAATTATAATTTTTACGTGAAACGTTAAACGTACAAATATTGAAGTTAGAAAATATGTCAATTCACCCTATGGAATGAGTATCAGGATCATTTCATAAAATATGCGTTTGCTAAATCTAATCTAGCCATGGACGATTCAAATTTCCGGTTTAGCCAATCGCTTTTTAGCATAATCATTGCACTTGCCTTTTCTCTAAAATGGATTGTCAAATCCTTGACTTGCCAAAAGGTGGCTTTGTATATGATAATTGTATCAGGTATGTCATTTATATACTTTTACCATTTATTATATCACAGAAATGAGCAGCTAAATAAAAAGCCAGCTGTGTCTCTCAAAATGACGAAGACCGGAACCACACTGGCTGCAGTTGTGTATGCTGTATGTTTTATTTTTAAATTTATTTACTGGGTTTAGGACGGAGTTGTACTTGGTGCTGATACCAGAGCAACTGAGGGTTCAATTGTGGCTGATAAGTATTGTTCGAAAATTCACTATATTGCCGATAATATCTAGTATGTTTGAATACATTACACTTTATTCTTGCGTTAGTTGTTGTGGCGCAGGTACTGCCGCGGATACTCATATGGTTGCTAGAATGATTTCTTCTCAAATTGAACTCCACAGACTGAATACTGGCCGAAAACCACGTGTAATCGCGGCCCTACGTTTAATCAAGCAGCACCTGTTCAAATACCAGGTATGAAGTTGACTTTAGTGGTTAATTTTCTTAGGGTCATGTCGGTGCTGCTTGTATTCTGGGCGGTGTTGACAATTTTGGTCCCCATCTCTACGGCATTGCTCCTCACGGATCTAGTGACAAACTCCCTTATACCGCAATGGGTAGTGGTTGTCTCGCCGCTTTATCTGTTCTTGAGACTAACTACCGGCCGAACATGAACGTACGTGCATTCTTCCCGCAGTAATCAATTTTTGTAGAGAGAGGAAGCTATGGAACTTGTTGGGCAAGCTATTTTGGCTGGTGTATTCAACGATCTTTACTCTGGAACTGGAGTTAATCTTTGTGTAATAACAAACAAGGGATCAGAGTATCTTAGACACTACGACATCGCTACTGAGAAGGGCGTACGGTATGTGAGAATTTAATCTTTTTAAGATAAGTTCCAAATCCCCGTTTGATAATAACTACTCCTTTTGTTTAATTCCCTTCCGTTGTAGAAGTTTGAGCTATCTTCCTAGGGCTGGCGCCACCAAGGTAAATAAAACCGAAGTAAGGAAAATCGAGTACGACGTTGTTTCAACCCGTGTTATAAGAGACCTGCAGGAACCTGAACCCATGATAATGTAAACGCCTTCGTTTCACAGTTTAATGTTGCTTTTTTGCACCTAATAAAAGTCACTTTTTCCATATTTAAAAGTAATTTATTGTTAGAAATGTATTTAGAATTCTAGCTTAATAGGCTTGAATTCAAGCGGTTTCCCATCTTTGAAGGATTCTTCGCAGAGATGCGCCAAACGAGAGATATTCACTACATCACAAGCGCTAATGTCAGCCCGTTTTCCTTCTAGGATGCAAGTTTATTATTAATCGTGTAGAGAGCACGACTTACTTTGAACGGTATCAATGAAACGTTCAAGAGAATTTATGTAGCTATCTTCATATCTCTCTGGAAAAGACGTCTTAATCGGTGCTGATTTGGTCACTTTCTCGGCATTTAAGATGACTCCAGGTGCTTGTTGGTTTTCAGAACGAACCATCCCCGCGTCAGCTAGGACTTCAACACGTTGGTCATACCTACGAAAAAGCGAAAAGTTTGAAGGTGTTTTCGTGCAAACCCATATACACCATGTCGAGAGATATCAATGATCCCAATAGGTCCCGGACGATTTTTGGTTAGGGAGGAGAAATCGAGGACAATAACCGCCGTGTCAACATCATTCAGTTCGGCAATCTCTTTTGAATGAACCGAGGCAGTCACAAAGACTCGCTCTGGCATGGCACCAACCAGCCAACAAATCATATCCAGGTCATGAGATGCACAGTCATGAAAGAATCCTCCTAAATGGTATTAGATGTGAATATTCGCATTTATGGAGGCGGAATTTACCAGATTCACGTAGGAATTCAATTGGAGGACAAGGGTGATCACGGCTGCACGTTTTTACAACATGGATCGTTCCCAGATCGCCACGTCTTAAGGTCTCATGCATCTCAATAATTTGAGGATCATATCTCCTGGAATATTAAGGTCAAGGCAGATTAATACGATAATGAGAAATGCGAAATGGCCAAAAGCAAGGTGATGTGTAATTAATAATTCCTTTGAGCATTCATTAACCTGTTAAAGGAGCAGTGAAGAGGAATATTTTTTTCGAGGGCGAGACGATAGAGAGCTTCAGTCTCATTGACGTCTACACTGATGGGTTTTTCACAGAAAACGGCTTTCCCGGATTCAATAGCCCTTTTTGTAATTCTGTAATGACTCCAAGTTGTAGAGCAAACGAAGACCGCCGTAACAGATTGATCCTCAAAAATGCGCTTCATAGCTTTATCATCGATAGAATTGATGTACTGGATTTCGTTTCGATTCGGTGGGATTAAGCTTTTGAACTCAGCTGTCACTGACGGCGATGGGTCAACTGCATATCTGAAGGAAACTCAATTCAGCAAAAGTTAAAAATGTAACGGTAAATTTGACTCATACATACAATAGTACACATTTCGGATTAGCCAGAATATTTTTAGCGTGAATTCTTCCAGCACGTCCTAATCCGAAAAGGGCGATACTAATCATATCGATGGAGATTTTGGGAAACTTAAAACATAGCGTTAGGTTAGAACTTGTGCTAAATTGTTGATGGACTTACGATAACAAAATCAATTGAAAATTAGCGTAGCGTGGTCCAAGTTACTGAGCGTGTAGGGTACGAGGCCCTAAGCTACGAAAATAATGGAAACAAGGCTAAGCTAGCGACTGCATTGGCCAGTAGGAGAGCACCATTAGTCAAAGCATCCAACCACCTACTACCAATAAATGGCAGCGAAGCCTGTCGTCGAAATAGATATGTATATGGGACTAGACTCCCACTGCATGCCGTCTTGTTACGTATGATATTGGCATGTGACACGGACATCTCTTTGTCCCCTTTCCTAACTTCTTATCCTGTTCCACTAAATCTCAATTGATACCGGTACCTCCAGTCGACCCTTTATGTAAAGGACTGTAATAAACCCAAAGAATTTGGTATATATATCCAACGATTAATGCAATGTCAATGCATATTAATACACACAATTATACCCAACAAGAAAAGTTTGACTTTAAAAATTATTTTAAACTTTTGTATTATTTTTCATGGAATTTAGCTAATCATGTCTCCGAAAGCTACAAAATTTTCATATTTTATTGGCCAGATTACCATTAAGGTAAAAGAACGGAAAAGCCATTAAAATAAAGCTTAGGAATGTGTGGAGCATACGGAGACAAAGAACTTAAAGTTATCATCATTATCATTGGTGAATTCGATTTTAACTTTCTCCAGATTATCTGCATACAAGTTAACTCACAAATTTTATGTATCTGAGCATAAGATTCCAAAAGGTAACACCGGACTGGTAATAAATAGGGCATATATCATAATCAAAGACAGATCAAGCCGCAAACAAATCTAGCCCATTCAATATATAGATTGTTAAGGCAGTTTATGTTGATTAGCACAGTTTTATAATGTCCTCCCTATTTGTTATGTACTGAAAATAACTCTGAATGACACTATCGCATCTTAACTTAAACGAAACGAAACGTTTTCCAAATTACATCAAAATTGCATTATTTTCATTACTTTCTAGATATAAGTACAGTAATCACCAAAACGCATACATATACAATATGTTGATGTACAACTACTTTGGAACACCTCGCTAAATGGATTAATTAAGCTGAAAGTTAAAGTCGAAAAAAAAATTAAAATTGTCTTATTGTTACTCCAATATTCCGTGATAAACTGCACGCAAATAATTCCTAATTGCTATAGATTAAATAAAAACTTTGTCATGTTAAAAAAATAAATCAGAGCAATATTTATCTTGAAAATAAATTCCATTCCGATGTGCATTTTTTTTTCCTGTAATAAAAATTAAATTATTCTTCAACTTATCGCGAACTTTGGTCAGTGCAGCTTCGTATCCACTTTCTTTTGCGGTTTGCGTTAAAGCACAATTATCTGTTTACTGAAATCATTAAGAAATGTCAATGTAGCTCATTGATAGTGTGTTTAGAAACATTCAAAGTGTTTTTAAATTTCATTAACAATGATTCTCATATCAAACTATCGAGTTTACTTCAATGACATTGTGCTAAAATATCACCATTTTCCTTATTCTGTAAATATTAATAATTAATTTATCATTATAGAGTATTGCTTAAGGTTAAAGCATGGGGGCAATGCACGATCTGATGCGAATTTGTTAGGATTGTGTGGAATGTGCAATCCAGAGCAAAATTTATATTTTTACCCTATGGATCTTTGATCAAATATCCCATTCTATTATTATACATGCGATTGTACTAAATATATATTTAGCCTCATCGATTTTAAACTTCGTATCGTTAGGTAAATATATATTTAATTAAATAAGCGTCATAAAACTATTCATTATTGTAGTGAGTAAGAAAACAACAGAGTGATTAAGATCTAGTAAAATAAAATCAATTTTCTAAAAATAAAAGTTTTGTATTCATAAATTTTGAATGGTAGTTGCTAATTAATTAACTAAAATAGTACAAAAAATTTGTTTTAAAATCGTTAATAGAATACGCAATAAATTATGATAAAAGGCCATATGAAATGCATTTCTGGTAGTTGCACGTACTGGCATTTAATAAAGTATATGTAAATTTGAGGCCATATTTTCAATAATAAACTTTTAGATAAATTTCAGTGTGCTCATATTTAAGCCATTCAATAACTTAAGTTAGATACTTTTTATTTTTCTTAATAGCCGAAATAAATAATAAAAATCTTGCAAGGCCTTTTTTAATTGTTATTAACCTTTCTAGGTCGAATAGATAAGAATATATATGCTCACGCTTGTTTAATTGAATTGTCCTATTTACCGATAGCGGCACTTTTGAGGTTGTCTATTTGGAGTTTCGGTCTCTTTTGCATGAGATGAATTTAGCCAAAAGGCAGCAATGCGCTTGTCTAATTCAGGAGATTGGATCTAGGATGTCTACAACTCAAGTTGTAATTAATTCAGCACTGTGTTATATGCAGTATTTTTATGAAAGATTCTCGCCGGATACAGTCAAACCTATCTTCACTGCTATTACAACTTTGTATATCGCTAGCAAAACAGAGGATTACTCTCGAAAACTTTCTTTTATAATTGGAGCTGCTTACAATGTGCTGAAAAAGCAACCTCCTGATCAAGCTTCTTCTGTTTATCACCGTATAGTTCGAACAATTCATTCATTAGAAGGAATATTGTTAATGGTAATTGGTTTTCGGAAAATGGATATCAAGCATCCACACATCATTCTAATAGAGATGTTGCGTAAAAGCGATATTCCAAAGGAAGTAGCAACGTGTAGTTACTTTGTCTGTTCCAACATTCTCCATTTCACTACGCTTTTCCTGCGTCATTCACCTGAAGCTATTGCTGCTGTTAGTCTTTACGTCGCCGCTAAATGGCTTAACTTTGACATCAAAGCAAAGAATGAATCTTGGTTCCATGTATTCTCCAAAGATCTCAAATTCGATGAAATTCGAAAGATGGCTGAGGAATTCATCGTTACATTCAACGCAGTTGACGTCAAAATTAAGGAACAAGTTCGAGATACTTTTAAAAACACCCTTACCCGTCAGCGTCAACACGAAGAGCAAATGCGCGGTCTCAAACGTCCATACGACTCTCAAGGGCAACTGAATGTGCAAGGCGTTAATCCCCATGCCGGCATGCGCAATGACGTGCAGCGACCACGTGCAAAGATTCCACGCGCCTCTCAATCTCCAAATTCTCAGCCTTCTCAAGTACCAAATCAACCTCTCCCCGGTGTTCCCGATTCTGATTCTGCAAATGCCTTCAAGGTAGGTTTTCTTCATAGCGCTTATTTGTTAGTGTCATAACTATTAAGTTTCAGTGATAATAATAAGCAATTTTCGCTTATTTGGTAGCGCGACGGGTGTCGCCAAGCGGATGCTTCCAGTGGTTCGAACTCGCGCACATCGAGTAGCTTGAAGACCAAGTTGGATTTAACAAACTACTTCTAATCGCGACTTATGGCCTTTGTAATTAAACACATCCACTTGTATATAACTGGCTTGCCTTATTTAACCAAGTACTCTAAATATCTGCTGCTTTTTTCTTTATTTTGGAGGTGGAGCTCTCGAGTTAAGTTTCAAATGTCAAGGCATTGAGATAATTGGGCTATTCCTTAGCTGTCAGTTGTGATTGATCGATGAAATATCTTAAAATTATGGAACTTCATCAAATGACCCGGAATACGAGTTCTGTCGATAATAGGAGGTAGTTTCCTAACTTTTTAACTTTAGTCGTTATATTTTTGTTAAAATTCAATTAAGACATGTTATTTGTAAGTTTTTCATTTACTCATTGTTGACGTACAAGGATTATGGGGTGTTTCAGTTTGATTGAAGCAGTCGTGTTATTGCTTGTGAATCCGGTGTTTCGGAATTCGTCGCTTTGAAATTAGGGCGTAGAAATGCTGATGGCATATTTCAGGCGTGAAGTGAAGGAGAGAACATTTGGTTAAATTCAAAAGTATGTAAGCCATTTAGAAGACAAAGGTCGTTAGTTCAATAATGGTAAATTGAAACTTTCGGGGATCACGGTTACATGGACATGTAGGTGGGAACACTAACAATGAAGAGTTCGATTACCGTCGTTACATAATGAAGAATCTTTTTACATAAATATAATTGTAAAAAGATGAATAGCAGTGAAGGGGTGTTAAGACGGGAGGTTAGCGGATTTAGGCTTTATTGGGAATCGGCTATGTGCTTCTACAGGGGAAAGGGTATAGTATATGAAGAGAATGAGTTTACCTGGAATACATCGGCGCGAAGTCACTGTATGGATTGGTGAGCAAAATTTACGTAGGCGTTGTGTGCGCCAGTTTGCACGTTTGCAAAGTCAAAGGTCATGGGATTAGTACCCACCGGTACACGTCCAATGGTGTAGGTGGCCAACCGTCCCGGTCAATTCTGATTAACGAAGGGGTAGCAGTATGTGAGTTTCTCGTAAGAGCGGCTCCAAGGTACTTCCCCTCTACCCGAGTTAAGTGCTGTGAACACTTACCCTAGTGGCCTTAAGAAGTTTGATAGTTCAGACTCAGACTGGAAAACCGACATATATTAATAACCTGAATACATGACAGCTAACACTGGCAATCTGTAGAATTAGACTCTTAACTGAAGATCCACAGTAATTAAGTGCGTGTCACTTGACTTCCTGCCTACCAGTTACCACAGTACTCAGAGTTAGAAGGCGAGTACACCAGTGAAATAGTGCGTGATTTTTAGGAAATTTATGAAAGGGGATATCATTTGGAATATGCCAATAATTAAGGTTGGGAGGTTGGATACGGTTGCAATAATCCCGACATCGAATGTTGTTCTGATTAGGTTACGCGGGTAGCACTTAGAGAGCATCAAACTGGGTCATATAAATAGGTAATCAAATATCGAATTTTAATGAAAGGTAAAAGAGACAAATTCGGTAACTTGAAAGTAGTTCGTTTGGAGCTTAACTCTGAAGGGGCTTAAGTGACAATCACAGCTGATGGTTGTGTGATGATTCGCATTCGTTTGTGTTTTCTTTCACAAATCAGTTCTTATGTGTTTGATAGCGAAAGAATTGACCAAGTTTCAATGGTGACACGAACCTGTAAATTCAAAAACTTATTTTTAAGTAACGAATCGATTTAGTGTGCAGCTGATGAATATCGATGAAAAATAGGCTAGTTAGTGCTTAATACCAAGCTGTCACAGAACGGCACACAATTATATGTTATAAAGTTTATTCGCTCGAATTGAACAGAGCAAGTTTAAAAGAGAAATATTATTAAAACCAGGGAGAGTAAAGTATAAACATTATAACTGACAGTCACACCCAATACTATGGACTTTATGTGTCCATACACCTTCCCTCTCCCTTCCCAGGACTGTAATATTGATTCCCTTCCTTTTTATAACAGAGAGGTTACTCGGTTATCGATTGTTCCCACGAACAGAGACCCTTTGAGAGCGTTTGTAGTGGATGTTCCGAATTTAGACATCTCACTTTAGAATCCTCTATTGACCAAGCAAACAGAGTGCTTATTAAGCGGTGAAGGTCACGACACACATTTTAGTGACATATGGCAATATAATCTGATCTTCCTAAGGAATGATTGAGAAAAAGATAGAGGAGAATTAATGCAGGAGATAAATTCTTAGATTTTGCCTCTAAGACTTAAACTTTTAGGAGGAATTTGAAAAGTTTTGAGACTAATTTCTCGGACGCTCTAAAAGAATTGTAACTAACGTGCGAAATATACGTGTATAAGCACATATTTGAGACCCATATGGACATTGCGTGTTGGAAGTGCAGCATATAAAAATCAAAAGTCACTGAAATGGTGTTTGTTTACGAGTCTCAAATGCCCAGTGCTTGGGAGTAAAATATACTCGCGGAAATTGTTTAATTGTTTCTTGAAGTAATTCTACGTATGTTGAAAAATAAATCACGACACATTTCTAAACTATTTATCTAGGTCATAACTAATTCCTGAAATCTAACTTATCTCGTCCTCACAGTGACACATAATCCTGCGGTGACCCCAAGTTCCCATATAGAATCATAGTGTCTCCTCAAGTTTGTCATCTTGATTAGCTGGATAATTAAGTGGACATCGAATGAGTGTCGCTTAACACTGCAGTGATCTCAATTCCCCACAGTTATGTCTGAAACCATTTACATCTGTTTATTCTGCTTCCGCCCTATTTTCTTGAAGCTATATAAAAACCCCTTTTGTGCAAACATGGCACAACCAAACAGTTATCGCCCCCTACGCATTTTCTCCTTTTTCGCCTTCTCTCTCCCATCGATCACCATCTTACTCTCCCCAATCTTCACTGCGGTTTGCTCAATAAAATCCTGGTCTATACAACTCTTGTGCTCTACTTTTAGATTTGTCGATTGCTGCCGTTAACTGTCAACTCAAGTGGCTACTCTTACGATCTATTGCAAAGGCAACAGCACACATTCTTTTGATCCGTGGATTGGGGATATAAAATCCCAAATCCCCGGGTCAAATTTCCCTACCCCTCCTCAAGTTACATTCCCTCAGCTATAGCTGTGCATCTCCTCTCCCAGATATCATAATATATACCATATTTATAAATATGCCAACATATTAGGCATAAAACCACTACTTCACTTAGGTATCCTGTCTTTTCCCTCTTTTGTATTCTAACCAACTTAACCAAAATTTAGGAATTTTATGAATGCTCCTAACAAATAATATCCCAAAAAATGAAATTAATCGATAGTCAATCTCTTTTTGAAGTTAAATCTTTCTTAAACACATTGACATATAAATTGAATTTTGAAATATGATGAAATTTTATCTCTTAGGACGATAATAGGTTTCAAGTATATTATATCAATTTTTGCCTACAATTTCTTTTTCTAACATTTAAGAATAGTGATTGGAGATACTATGTGTTCATCTTTCAGATGCATTTCAACCACTCGTAAAAATATCCCTCTTGAAAATAGTAAGAGAAAAGGTTGCAAAATTAATTATAAATCTCAAGTTAGCTCTTCTGCGTTCCATTTGAACTAATAGTGGTCAACCCTGAAGGCGGAACTGGGTCATTTTAATTACCCAGTTTATATTCATAATACTATTTGCTAATGACAAAGAAGTAACCGCCATTCACACTTCTTCTCAATAGTTGGATATTATCACAGATAAATATAGTTATGATAGTCTAGATTAAATATCTGGTTAGTTATTTCTTACATAAGATCACAAGCTGTAAATTCATAAAGTAGGCTGTAATTTATGACACACTCATCTTTGAGTGAGGGCAACAGGTAATTAAGTTCAGCTTGAATTGTCGAGGAGGTCTGACTCTAATCGATTGAAATTTACCCAATTAGTCTAGGCGTGATTAAATCATTTCACAAACACGCGAAACTCTAACATGGGCTTTTCAAAATGGTGGACGAAATGACGTTTTAACAGTGACGCATTATTGGCTTGGACTTGTCTATTTATCAAAAATAAGTTCTGGCATTTTGATCTCTTCTTCCTTCTATTCTCTCACCCCACTCTCTCTCTCCCATCTCTATAAAGTTATTTTACGAGCTACTGCATCATCGTTACCAAATATGCAGTTTTAATTTCCCTCCAATTCCGCCATTCTCCATTGACTCTTAAATAAATCTTCAATTCACAAATCTATCAGACCTTATTAGAATCGTGCTCTTTGCTATATATATCCATTTCATCAAGCATAATTTACTTGATTCTGTAGTAAATAGGCCATTTGAGATTTTAGGCTTCAGATATACATTTTAGTTAGCAATTACTTGGTACGAAATGACTGGTTAGGCAAAAGATCTCTCTGTTCATTTTTAAGCATTCAGCTTATCAAGTTGAGGTCGATGATATATAAAATAAAGGAGATCAAGCACACGACTTTTATCTTTTAGACGTTCGATTGGGACATGAAGAGTATCTAATGGTATGTAAAAACTAGGATTAAATATTCATACAACGCCAAAACTGAACATTATGAAAGATATATTCATTTGTCAATGTGTCTTTATTTTGAGTGATCACGCTTTTTACAGTTTTAATTTGGAGCCCTGTATCTTTCACTTATCAGGAGTGCTCTACGTAGTGGATATCTTGGATGGATGGAAAATGTGTTATCATATATCTAAGTCGCATCCAGTCTTTTACTTACCTTTGCTATACAAAAGCTAGGAGGAGGTGGGAGTGGTCAGCACATAACTAAAATATTGCTTGTAAAAAATTAAGCTCTATTTGATTCAATTCTACTAGTGATAAGAAAAGTAGATCGTGATCAGGTATGGAATAACTGTTCCTGGAACGGTACGCGTAGTACCAGAAGTCAGTTTAAATGGTTGAACCGACAGGCTATATTCTTAGCCGAAGCCGAGAAGAGATCCAAGACGCCAATGGCCTTATTTTGCAAAGCCCCCAGTTTTAATGTATTAGGTGAGTGTTCTGGTGTCCCGTAATACAAATCTCACTACTTAACCTCCATGTTAACGAGTAGGTTGGTGTCCGCGATTATCAGAGCTTATTAACCGGTAGAATGAATTGTAATATTAGTCAAACCGTCTCGATAAATTTTAATTTTCTTAATTTTGACTAATTAAACCCCCTTTCCCTCCAAAAATAACCCGTTACTAACGCTTATCTACCAAAACCTTCATAAGGAATAGGAAAGTGCTTTCACCTGCTTTATAGGTGATCGAAGCAGGCATATATTGAAGTTTTCAATACCAGTATGATTCTGAGTTTCGCCTCTAACTCAATTTTTGCTGCCCTTCTCACTCCTTATCTGGTTCTGCCTTAAAAATAAAAAACGGATAAGCTACTGTTGGTAATAATTTACTCATCTAAAAACATAGGGAAAAGAGAAGAGGAAAGGGGGCAAATAAACTGTACACATAGAAACAAATTTGCAAGTACTGCTACCCAGAAGAGTCTTGGTTCATCACCTCAGTCATGAGTTGACGTAATCTACTCAACTGAGGAGCAGGCTGTTTCGACTCCACACGGATAGGAATTGTGGTTAGTTCAGGGTTGTAGATACTGTCCTTGATCAGCATTCGCTTTCGCCTTCGCAGGATAGTCGATGCAGTTACAGTTGGGATCTGGGTCGGGAGATTTCGAAATCCAGTCTCGGATTTAACTAAAGCGTAAGAAAAAATCCATTAAAATATACAATTAATTGCATTGCAAGCTTGTGAGTCCCAGATGACGGTGAGAATGAGATTGAGGATTTAGTATTGAAGTTTAATTTATTACACAGCTCAGGGTAACTTCAAATCAATTATCAAGATCCCCGTACAATTAGCTGAGAACATCTCTAGCGCACGCGAGATCCCATTGATCAGCCTTGATAGCGTTCTGAACTCCACAATTTAAACCTGCATCAAAAGGAACCTTTCATTAGAAACCAACAATACTCCTATTACACTATATGCACCTATAATACCTCTACCCACTTTGAGGTTATGCAGACACAGCTTTATGACCTGCACAGTTTAAGATCATTCTGCTATCAAGCGAACTAGAACTGGCTTAAGATACACAACATTAAGAATGCAACCCTTTGTCGTGAAAGCAGGCTTTCAGCGCAATTGCCCGTTATACAGCCTTTAACCTGGTAATTGTCCTTATTTGTTCCAGGTAAAGAAGACATTAGGGACAAACGAGTCTCGTCGCAAATCACTATTCGGAATCATATCCTACTTGCTCGAATTCCATTCTCACCTCCTTCCAATTAAATTTCCATTTGAAGCCACGCATGACTAAATTGTGTGACTGATAAAGACTGCAACCGATTAATGAGGTAGGCCTAAATTAGCAGAAAAATGAAACTCACAGATTGTTTTCCGCTTGTGGGGCCGCGATTTTTTGGGCACTGGAGCTGGAACAAGGAGATGATTGTGACTCAGATTATAGTTGAGAATTTTAAGGATGCCATTCTCATAAACAAAATTTATTTTTGCTGGACAGTTTATCATTTTTGATTTCCCACATACTCCGCGCTCAGAGCGGCTTTTGAAGGTACCGGAACGTTTGCATTCAAGTGTCAGTCGCCGGTAGACACAAGTAGTGGCATGAATGTGTGAATCGGGTAATTTAGTTGTATGTCGTCGAATATAACAAGCTCCTGTAGTCTAAGAAGAGTTAAATGAGCAATTTTATTTCAGAACAGCTCACCTCTTGAAATTCATCGAGGTGTCTCTGAAGCATCTCAAAGGAAGTAAAAGTAACATTTTCAAACAATTTTTTGAATGCCTCAATGAATTCCAGATCTGGCTCAACATAGTTCCCTCCAGTTAATATCACAAAAGGGGGAGTTCTGGGAACATTATGATTACTATGGGTATGATTTGAATAACACTCAACAATTTCAAGACAATCGTCGTGAAACTCTACCACGAGAT
>CAADRB010000049.1:221076-239405 GCA_900708905.1 Hymenolepis diminuta | reverse complement strand
ATCTCGTGGTAGAGTTTCACGACGATTGTCTTGAAATTGTTGAGTGTTATTCAAATCATACCCATAGTAATCATAATGTTCCCAGAACTCCCCCTTTTGTGATATTAACTGGAGGGAACTATGTTGAGCCAGATCTGGAATTCATTGAGGCATTCAAAAAATTGTTTGAAAATGTTACTTTTACTTCCTTTGAGATGCTTCAGAGACACCTCGATGAATTTCAAGAGGTGAGCTGTTCTGAAATAAAATTGCTCATTTAACTCTTCTTAGACTACAGGAGCTTGTTATATTCGACGACATACAACTAAATTACCCGATTCACACATTCATGCCACTACTTGTGTCTACCGGCGACTGACACTTGAATGCAAACGTTCCGGTACCTTCAAAAGCCGCTCTGAGCGCGGAGTATGTGGGAAATCAAAAATGATAAACTGTCCAGCAAAAATAAATTTTGTTTATGAGAATGGCATCCTTAAAATTCTCAACTATAATCTGAGTCACAATCATCTCCTTGTTCCAGCTCCAGTGCCCAAAAAATCGCGGCCCCACAAGCGGAAAACAATCTGTGAGTTTCATTTTTCTGCTAATTTAGGCCTACCTCATTAATCGGTTGCAGTCTTTATCAGTCACACAATTTAGTCATGCGTGGCTTCAAATGGAAATTTAATTGGAAGGAGGTGAGAATGGAATTCGAGCAAGTAGGATATGATTCCGAATAGTGATTTGCGACGAGACTCGTTTGTCCCTAATGTCTTCTTTACCTGGAACAAATAAGGACAATTACCAGGTTAAAGGCTGTATAACGGGCAATTGCGCTGAAAGCCTGCTTTCACGACAAAGGGTTGCATTCTTAATGTTGTGTATCTTAAGCCAGTTCTAGTTCGCTTGATAGCAGAATGATCTTAAACTGTGCAGGTCATAAAGCTGTGTCTGCATAACCTCAAAGTGGGTAGAGGTATTATAGGTGCATATAGTGTAATAGGAGTATTGTTGGTTTCTAATGAAAGGTTCCTTTTGATGCAGGTTTAAATTGTGGAGTTCAGAACGCTATCAAGGCTGATCAATGGGATCTCGCGTGCGCTAGAGATGTTCTCAGCTAATTGTACGGGGATCTTGATAATTGATTTGAAGTTACCCTGAGCTGTGTAATAAATTAAACTTCAATACTAAATCCTCAATCTCATTCTCACCGTCATCTGGGACTCACAAGCTTGCAATGCAATTAATTGTATATTTTAATGGATTTTTTCTTACGCTTTAGTTAAATCCGAGACTGGATTTCGAAATCTCCCGACCCAGATCCCAACTGTAACTGCATCGACTATCCTGCGAAGGCGAAAGCGAATGCTGATCAAGGACAGTATCTACAACCCTGAACTAACCACAATTCCTATCCGTGTGGAGTCGAAACAGCCTGCTCCTCAGTTGAGTAGATTACGTCAACTCATGACTGAGGTGATGAACCAAGACTCTTCTGGGTAGCAGTACTTGCAAATTTGTTTCTATGTGTACAGTTTATTTGCCCCCTTTCCTCTTCTCTTTTCCCTATGTTTTTAGATGAGTAAATTATTACCAACAGTAGCTTATCCGTTTTTTATTTTTAAGGCAGAACCAGATAAGGAGTGAGAAGGGCAGCAAAAATTGAGTTAGAGGCGAAACTCAGAATCATACTGGTATTGAAAACTTCAATATATGCCTGCTTCGATCACCTATAAAGCAGGTGAAAGCACTTTCCTATTCCTTATGAAGGTTTTGGTAGATAAGCGTTAGTAACGGGTTATTTTTGGAGGGAAAGGGGGTTTAATTAGTCAAAATTAAGAAAATTAAAATTTATCGAGACGGTTTGACTAATATTACAATTCATTCTACCGGTTAATAAGCTCTGATAATCGCGGACACCAACCTACTCGTTAACATGGAGGTTAAGTAGTGAGATTTGTATTACGGGACACCAGAACACTCACCTAATACATTAAAACTGGGGGCTTTGCAAAATAAGGCCATTGGCGTCTTGGATCTCTTCTCGGCTTCGGCTAAGAATATAGCCTGTCGGTTCAACCATTTAAACTGACTTCTGGTACTACGCGTACCGTTCCAGGAACAGTTATTCCATACCTGATCACGATCTACTTTTCTTATCACTAGTAGAATTGAATCAAATAGAGCTTAATTTTTTACAAGCAATATTTTAGTTATGTGCTGACCACTCCCACCTCCTCCTAGCTTTTGTATAGCAAAGGTAAGTAAAAGACTGGATGCGACTTAGATATATGATAACACATTTTCCATCCATCCAAGATATCCACTACGTAGAGCACTCCTGATAAGTGAAAGATACAGGGCTCCAAATTAAAACTGTAAAAAGCGTGATCACTCAAAATAAAGACACATTGACAAATGAATATATCTTTCATAATGTTCAGTTTTGGCGTTGTATGAATATTTAATCCTAGTTTTTACATACCATTAGATACTCTTCATGTCCCAATCGAACGTCTAAAAGATAAAAGTCGTGTGCTTGATCTCCTTTATTTTATATATCATCGACCTCAACTTGATAAGCTGAATGCTTAAAAATGAACAGAGAGATCTTTTGCCTAACCAGTCATTTCGTACCAAGTAATTGCTAACTAAAATGTATATCTGAAGCCTAAAATCTCAAATGGCCTATTTACTACAGAATCAAGTAAATTATGCTTGATGAAATGGATATATATAGCAAAGAGCACGATTCTAATAAGGTCTGATAGATTTGTGAATTGAAGATTTATTTAAGAGTCAATGGAGAATGGCGGAATTGGAGGGAAATTAAAACTGCATATTTGGTAACGATGATGCAGTAGCTCGTAAAATAACTTTATAGAGATGGGAGAGAGAGAGTGGGGTGAGAGAATAGAAGGAAGAAGAGATCAAAATGCCAGAACTTATTTTTGATAAATAGACAAGTCCAAGCCAATAATGCGTCACTGTTAAAACGTCATTTCGTCCACCATTTTGAAAAGCCCATGTTAGAGTTTCGCGTGTTTGTGAAATGATTTAATCACGCCTAGACTAATTGGGTAAATTTCAATCGATTAGAGTCAGACCTCCTCGACAATTCAAGCTGAACTTAATTACCTGTTGCCCTCACTCAAAGATGAGTGTGTCATAAATTACAGCCTACTTTATGAATTTACAGCTTGTGATCTTATGTAAGAAATAACTAACCAGATATTTAATCTAGACTATCATAACTATATTTATCTGTGATAATATCCAACTATTGAGAAGAAGTGTGAATGGCGGTTACTTCTTTGTCATTAGCAAATAGTATTATGAATATAAACTGGGTAATTAAAATGACCCAGTTCCGCCTTCAGGGTTGACCACTATTAGTTCAAATGGAACGCAGAAGAGCTAACTTGAGATTTATAATTAATTTTGCAACCTTTTCTCTTACTATTTTCAAGAGGGATATTTTTACGAGTGGTTGAAATGCATCTGAAAGATGAACACATAGTATCTCCAATCACTATTCTTAAATGTTAGAAAAAGAAATTGTAGGCAAAAATTGATATAATATACTTGAAACCTATTATCGTCCTAAGAGATAAAATTTCATCATATTTCAAAATTCAATTTATATGTCAATGTGTTTAAGAAAGATTTAACTTCAAAAAGAGATTGACTATCGATTAATTTCATTTTTTGGGATATTATTTGTTAGGAGCATTCATAAAATTCCTAAATTTTGGTTAAGTTGGTTAGAATACAAAAGAGGGAAAAGACAGGATACCTAAGTGAAGTAGTGGTTTTATGCCTAATATGTTGGCATATTTATAAATATGGTATATATTATGATATCTGGGAGAGGAGATGCACAGCTATAGCTGAGGGAATGTAACTTGAGGAGGGGTAGGGAAATTTGACCCGGGGATTTGGGATTTTATATCCCCAATCCACGGATCAAAAGAATGTGTGCTGTTGCCTTTGCAATAGATCGTAAGAGTAGCCACTTGAGTTGACAGTTAACGGCAGCAATCGACAAATCTAAAAGTAGAGCACAAGAGTTGTATAGACCAGGATTTTATTGAGCAAACCGCAGTGAAGATTGGGGAGAGTAAGATGGTGATCGATGGGAGAGAGAAGGCGAAAAAGGAGAAAATGCGTAGGGGGCGATAACTGTTTGGTTGTGCCATGTTTGCACAAAAGGGGTTTTTATATAGCTTCAAGAAAATAGGGCGGAAGCAGAATAAACAGATGTAAATGGTTTCAGACATAACTGTGGGGAATTGAGATCACTGCAGTGTTAAGCGACACTCATTCGATGTCCACTTAATTATCCAGCTAATCAAGATGACAAACTTGAGGAGACACTATGATTCTATATGGGAACTTGGGGTCACCGCAGGATTATGTGTCACTGTGAGGACGAGATAAGTTAGATTTCAGGAATTAGTTATGAGTTAGGTGAAAATTTTTTGAATTGTGTTCAAGTTCACTTTAAGAGAGTCGAATTGGTCGTGACATCGGCATTAAGGATGACACTCTGATATTAGTCACCACTGTCTTTTGTAAGACTTTAAGCAACGTGAAATTAGCTCTTGAGGTCATTGCTAATAATTCTGCCTGAGGAAAATTGATCCATTTGATACCACGAGGGTGACGCATGTCTTTCTGTGAACACCCAAATTCATATTATTTGTGAATTTGCGCTTCTATTGATGGGAATTGACACTTTTTGTTATAGTTACAACAATTCACTCAAATCAGAGATGGCTCTAACTTTTTCATTAATCCACCAAGATAATAGGGATCTTCTAATTAATAATACTTGCATAGGCTTTCAAATGCCTAATTATGCTTAATCGGTTGGCATTACCAGAGAGAAGCCACGTCGTGATCACTCAAGCTTTTCCCTAGATGCAGTCTCAGTCTGCTATCGATAACGGATGTGTATGGATTCGAGAGAATTATTCCCCAATTTTTCGATCAATTTTTATCCTTGTTTCCAAGTAAAACCGCTTTTGCATCAACTCATTCATGCGAAATCGGTTGAAAACCTCTTCAGAAGTCATTGAGGATTTAAGCACATGAGGGTTTAGCTTTGTCTCTTCCCACTGTTTGAGTATTAGTTTTAGTTTTGGAGTTTAAACTTAGCAAGTGGAAGTCAGATTCAACTCACTTCACGAGACGGTTGGGTGGGACAATGGGTAGCGCACGAGTCTTTAAATTTTACAGATTAGTGCCTATCTAGACGATCAGTACTTATGGATGTCCACAAATAGGTACACAGACCATTTGTGTTTTGGTAGAGCTCAAACCTTGCTTTCGGAAATTGATTGCCTATAGTAAATCAATTTTCTTCTGAGAGCTAGAGGCTTCCAGTTAGTTCTTTAATGTAATGGCAAATCTTATAAATTCGACTTTGTTGTCTTTAAATAGATGGGAGATTTATTTGGGAAATAAATACTTCACAACCAGTGTTTACATTAACACTTGCTTGGGATCGACCTCATTTTTAGCTTTTAGATGCCATTCTTTCGTCTTTTAATTTTATACTTGAAACTACGTGATATGTCTTGAGTCACTTTTTAATCGTAGTGTCTGACTTATGGAATTCTGGAAATAATTTATGTTTTCAGTCATCAACTACCTGATTTAAATGCCCAAGTTATGGACCACGGCTGCCTCTGAAGAATCTGCTCTTCTGTGACTTTATAGCTATAAATATATTATTAGCTGGCAGTGGTCGGATACTGTTAAATCCACTTTGAGGCTAAGTAAAACTATTGTCTTGAATTTTATAGCATGAAGGAAAATCTGATCTATTACACCTTTGCCAGATGGATGAATTCTTGTACTATCTGAAGATATCTGATAAATGGGTCATCTTCATATCGAAAAAGGAAATCAAAACATCAAATTGTGTTGCTAACGAAAACTGGGAAGTCTTATTCCGTTCGTAGATGCTTCACTTGAATCGGTAAATATTCCCACAAGAGAAAAAAGGAATGAGGACTGATTCTGGAGTTGAAGTCCGTCCGAACAAAGACGTGTGATAATGTACGTTTTGTATCCTTAAAAAAATACTTTCTCTCGCATGGCGTTAGGTAAAAATGTCTGATGGTGCCGAGTGTGCGACTACTGATTTACAACTTTAAACGACAGTCCGCCTGCAATTTCATCAAATTCAAATGCCAAAACTTTACGGCAATTTATTTGAAATCAGTACAAGAATATGATTTTAGAAAAAAAATGAAACTGTTAATGGTTGAAACCTACAATTGAAACAGAGCAAATGAAAATATTATTAACTTAGGTTTTATTTTATATATCCTCCTTCCTTCAGCATCTATCACCGGCTCAACTCGAGTCCGAAAGAGACTTCAAACTTTGATCAGATAGGCTTTATTGATGCCATTCATTGTTCGAGCTATAGTTTCCATGAAGGGGAATTTAGTGTTACGGGGATGCTTATCAATAATGCAAAAGATTAAGGTCTGGTGAGCTAGAAGGCCATAAGTTTGATGTAATATGATGATGAAAATTCTCGGCCGATCCTGGCGAGAAGCTATCCAATCCCGGCTTTTGAGGGCATTTTAGGATGAGGCCAAATCTTGTTAGAAGATATGGAGAGGTCTTCCATTGGCTACGCTGTCTATCCAAGGCGGCTTAACAATGGTTTGAAGAGTCTCCACATGGGTATCTGCATCTGCATTGACTCTAAGGCCTTGTGAAAAAATTGAGGAATCATGATGTGCTCTTCGCTGTCCCTTCTCGATGCTGAAAACCATCACCGTTGCTGGGACCTTGGTGTGCATGCATAAAAGTTATCTAACATTATTACTGGTTTATCAGGGATAATTACAATGTGAAGGTGAAAAAATCTTATTTTGACATATGCGTATTGTTGCCAGGAATTATTAAGTACAACTCGTTAGAGCAGTCTAAAAATCAGCAATCTTGATTACCCAGGGATATTTTTCGTCAGTCAAATTGTATGACGTAATTGAAAAATCATTTTGTGAACAAAAGGAATCTTTAAATGGCGTAAAATTTCAAAATAAAAGGATGAACATTACCCCATATATTACAGTATCATTCACAGCCTTTGGAATACTAAACTTAGGTTCGGTTTGATTTTCAAGGAATATGCTTTCAGTATCACATTCATTTTTGTCATTAATGAAAATATCGATCAATTTTGTCTAGTGATTTACATAAAGTACAAATATAAGTAGATGTGAATTAGCAACTGAAAGACCAATGAAAGATAAATTACATTCAAGAATTGTTCGGATACGAAGTTATTATCATTAGCTTAGTTCTTCAGCCTTATCAGATCTAAAACGACCAGTATAATTCCGATTACAGATGCCCACTACTAACCCTGTCTAGGGGTCCAGTGCCAAATACTGACTAGCCTTGTCCCCACATATCTACTGCATTTATAGTCCTCTCTATCAATCTTTGTTACTTCTCATCAAATCTCTCTGAGAAGTATTTACAGAGAGTAAAAAATACATGCGCTTTGATTTTTCTTATAATTATCAAAGCTGAGGCAGACAGAAATAACATTTGAGAATGATATGTGCCAGAATTTCAAGAGTGCACCTTGTGTGACATGTATTCTTATCACTTCAAAGATATGATACTGTTTCAAAATGAAATTGTCATACTAACTTGGAGCGGTTCTATCACAAATTATGCATATAACCTGCAACATTCATAAGTATAACAGTGTATATATTTTAACTACTGTCAAGCACCACAATAATCGGTCTTTATAGTTTAAAATGCAAGAGTCCAAGGTCTTTTCAGCCAGGTTTATTTAGAACCTAATTGCCTCAACTGATAATAAGAGGTGAGCTTGCAAATGATTCAGCAGATATGCACTCATTTGTTCGAGTGTTCTAATGCATACTATCTTCATAAATAAACGGAAGCATTATATTGTTATATAAATGAAAAATTTTGTTTTTCTCCCATTAACAACAGTTTCGGAATTCCAAGTTTTCAGTTAAAAACGAAGTTTGCACCTTTAAACATTCTCAAATAAAAGATTTGACTGATAAAACAGAGTAAAATGTAAGCCTCGCCGGAATAAATGAATAAAGAAAAGGTCGAGGGAAGCTATTGTATTTAATACATTGGGTAGTTGGAAAAATCTTTGAATATATAGTAGTTTTGGAAAGAGGGTGGAATATTTTATTTAATCAAGATAGAGAATTTCTAGTAGTAATCTGTTACAACCGAGAAGTTAGAATTATTAATTAAGAGCTCAAGGCCAAAGTGGGCCCTCGCTCATTGGTCCACCATGCAAACAAATTGCGCGCAGGCCCTATAATAAAATGCGATTCACCAAATTCATGGAGAGCATATAAAATAATACGTGTAACTGCACAAAAGTATAATTTTCTTACTCACTTTGTTTTTTTGAGAATGTCGCGTACCCGGCCTCATAGCTTAAATCTTCGCACACCAGATGGGGGTATCTACGGCAATACTCCCAACTTCTTCTCAAACAGACGATCACCCTCTCGAAGGACACGAAGGTACTGCCAACAGTGCGCCTATTATCCCATCGTCACTAGTTCAATTGTGCCGGGACCTTACGTGAATAGTCCAGCGTTCTATCCTGTTTCTTATTTGGTTCCAATGATGTATGCACCAACATCCGCCCCGCCGCCTCCTTCCTTATCACCTGCACGATTTATATTCGAAGAATCGCTCCCGCCGCCAGAAATTCCCTATACCAACTATGAGACTGACACTACGGACAATGGAGAACTGGATGATTTGCGAACAAACACAGAGGAGACCGTTTCGACACTTCATAGGAATTATCTTCGAAAAAGTGAAAGTAACCTCATTCGCGATTTTGAAGAAACCAAATGGATGTCAATAAATGATAACATGAAGGATGTACAGGAATGGACACTTAAGCGGAATCACTGGTTTCAGAGGAGCGTGGAGCTACCAGCTGGAATCATTACACGACTTAGGTGTGAGCAACTACCCATGGAGAGTGGCTCAACTTTGCGGAAATATAATTTGCAAAGGTTGAGGATTGCTGGTCGAGTAAGGCAGTGGTCGCCGACTCAGAAAGCTATCACTGAAGAGGAATTTTCTGATGTAAGTACTAGTAATTGATAAAGATTTTAACTTCTGCAGATAACCATAAAAATGATAAATTATCTTATCCATACACGGATTAATTTTTATTTTCAAAAAACATTTATTAGAGTACTTAAAACTGGAGTTTTTATTCAAAAACTGCTTATTTCAAGTGATCATAATAGATATTGTACACAATTTCGATTTAATTTTGCCACTTTTCAACTGCTTATTATTTGGTTAGTATGTTATTTGTCAATTACATATGATTTCATCTTGCAAGCACTTTATTTTCGACATTAGCGAGAATACTTAGTGTAGAGTCGTTCTCATTGCAAACCGTTTCTATTATTTCTTTATAAATTCAAAGTGGACCTCAATTGAAAGATCAATGATAGTATATCATTGCAAATGTTTGTGAAACATAGGTAAATTAGTTTAAATATTATAAAGATAAATACTATATGTAGTTATTTGATTTTATAAAATATTAGCAACGATGAATTAATTAAATAAACGACATTTGTGGACCCATAATTGAGCCAGCCAATGATTCATAATTAAATTAATTATGACAAATAGCCCTTGACGAGATACCAAATGTTTACGACTAATTTTTCTAATTGGCTTATATATTTTTTACCGAGCGTATCCAGGATCACTCGAAATCAACCTTATATTAAAAGTAACATCACAATAATTTCATTTTCAAGGGAAGACTATACTACTAGCAAATACGTAGTTATTTGTAGAGTTAAAATATTTCAAGTAGAATTGTCTCTCTAAAATCTTGTACGGTTAATCTTTTATCAGTAATAAAGACGAGCGAACCTGTTGACTAAAAGCTGTAAAATAGAATAAACTACCATCTCGAGTTCTACAAGACGTTAGCATTCCATATTGCTAACCGTTAGAAGCATATCGTAGCATTATATAATTTGTTGTTGAATGGGGTAAATAAGTTAAATGTTGGTTTTAAAAGCAATAATATAAGGCAAAAGAGGTTAGCAACTGCAAGTAACTATTTTAAAGTTCCTTGACTCTGAATTTTTAGGAGTGTTATCGATAATTACTGGTATTAAACTTGACGATGGCATAGTCAAAGAGCATTGTATCTATCCATTTCAAATGAATAAACTGGAGTTTCCTTCATTCACCGTTCATAACCAACCGCAGAATAAAAATATTATTATTTAATTATTATAAACAATTATATTATATTTTTACGAAGAATAAATTCACAATAAAACTTTTAAAAATTTTTGCTTTTGGGTCTGTTGTGTCCCAGCGTTAAGCCCAATTAATAATATAATATAATAATTTTTTGGTACATTAAAACAATAATGAAATTCAAATTCACCGATTTTTCGCTCATTATATGACCGAGCATTTGTAATACCTTTAATCGTAATTCCATTAAAGTGGTAAAGAGATTTTAATGTAGACTCTTACTGAACGTAACAATTCTAGCTACATTACACGTAATTTCATTGGCGATTTCATACTAAAAAGATCATATATATTTAATCTGTATGCCAATCAACCTGAAATAACTTGCCCGAAAATAGGATAAAAATATTAAACATTTTAGATAGTAATCCTCCCACAAGGTACGGATATGAATACAATTGAATACAAGTTGCAGACAAAGAATATCCAGCGTTATAACGAAGAAAATTTTACCAGTACACTACGGCATCAACAAACGTCATATGATGATTTGGATAACCCAACCTTCGCCGAAAATACAGTCGTGATTACAGGCCGGGTGGAGAGAATTCCACAACCAGAAGCTATTACACCAACACGTACATGGTCAAAGGAATATACGCAATTCATCAAGGGAACAGTTGACCTTTCACCTGAAGGTCGAGTTGTTAATCCCACCATTTCCTCCTATTCCGAACTGCCAGATTCTCTTGTCAAACTTGCACCAACTCCTGATCAGGTGAGTTCATCTCATACCTGAGTCACACTGACACACCGAAGATATCAAATCAAATCGATGGAAATATTATAATTTTGAATCATTATCATTTTTACTCTTATTGACTCGATTGCAGTTTTTTGTCGCGGGGAAGCATTTAAATATGTGGAATTGATAAATAATCTAACAGTAGCGAAAGAGGAGTTGGGAGAGATCTTAGTAAAATTCACGGAGTAAAATGATTCTTGAATAAGTAGAATTTATGATTAATCACCTCGTCTATTTTTAATTAATCAGGTCAAGTTCACCACACTGGTAACTATGCCGTGCACTGAAGTCTCGGTAACAAAATCATAGGTCGTGGACTTAATATTCTTTGCTTACTAATCAGTTGATTAAATTAACTTGTTCGTCGTGTTTTATCGGTAAATTACCTTTTCTTGGTACTACCTAGCTAAGATGTTCTAATGTATAGCAGAACTCGCCCAAATGCATCCAATGTGAATTGGAGTTGATATCTCTGTCTTCCGTCATAATGACTACTTGGATTTTCCATACTGTTTGCATGTATACGTGACCTCGATTTCATTGAATATTACCTCATTTTCCTTGAACTAATCGCAACCACATACTGAAAGACATAAGTATGAACGCCCAGGTCTGTTAATGCCTTTTATTAAAATAATTTTAATATTAAAGCAAAATAAGAAGTATATTTTAAGAAAAGATTTCAAAATTCAAATCAGTTTGTGAGTCTTGATTATTAAATAATCCTGTAAGAATTATATACGAAACTTAAGTAGAAGATGCATTGAATGAGATGCAATAGTTAATGAGTTCAGTTATAAGAATATAATATTTGTCTCTACTTTTACCTATGCTAGTTAATATATTTAAGATGAAGAAGAAGACGAGAAAATAAGCGAAGATGTAGGTAAGACTTGATGAGATCAAGTGCATTAAAAAGTGGTGGTTCCTAATTGGTGCCAGTGAGAAGTTAAGATCATTATTTAAGGTCAACTGAACATTCTTTATTTAGTCATTACAATTCTAAGCGAATTAGGATGAGTTGGTCTGCTGAGAAAGTTGAAATTCTGTTATGTAAGGGTATATTCGCATCCAATATATTTTGATATTAAATTAAATCCGGACTCATTAAACAAATACCATCGTCAATAAGGGCTTTAAGAAATAGAACTTTCCTTCAACTTGCTTTATATCTGTAACCTGAATTCATTCGGTGCCTCACCTTGGGAATAACGAGTTTTATTAGCGAATAAAGCCGGTGTCGATGAGGACCAAGCCCCAATGGCGTTTTAAGAGGAAATTACTTTAAATTTTATTGAAAAGGGATTCACGAAGTAAGTGTGATCCTGCTAGTGGCAAATTTAAACCTTATTAATTAAAGTGGTCAAACGAGTGTTTTCCAACAATGGGTGATTAAAATGTTAAATGTAGTTGTACGTGGTAATAGTTTGTGTCTTGTCTGCCGGTAGTGTAGTAGTCAACGTATCCCCCCACCATAATAAAGGTTGCAAGAGCGATGCTCATAAGTACTCATTTAGTGATATAGGTTATGGTGCTTAATTCTACTCATATAGAGGATTAGTCTCCGAAAAAGTGCTTTCAGTATACCCTCACTTCGTCCAAGTCAAGTGATATTACATTTGAAAGTCTAGTATAGGACTTAATTCAAAATAAAGGAAGATATAGAACACTTACTAAATAGAAAAATTTACATTCATTTTATCATTATCCCTTTATAATGGCAAAAGTTTTCTTTTTTAGGATACGTCCTATGAAGTGCTGAACGATGGCTGTCAAATAAAAATTCGATTGGATAAGAATGTGGACCGTGATAGTGTTCAACTTCAGGTTAATCCAATAGAGGAAACAGTTAAAGTAGTTTTCGCTCGTCATTCAGAAGAAAACGCAAATGGTGTTTCTTCTGGTAATGAAATACCGACCACCACTACAAATTACGATATGGAAGTATCCCAAACATTCGAACTGTCCTCCAGGAAGTTTGATATTCGTGGCATCTCTAAAAGGATTCAAGATAGAGATCTTCTGCTCTTCATACCGTTTGCAAAGGGCTTTCATCCAAACGGCTTAAATATGCAAGCATGATCATCTTTTTCTCCTTCAATTTTTTTCTTTTCTTTCCTTCATATCTTCCCTTTTAGAAAAAAACTTACGAATCAATACCAATTTTCGCCTGTACTAACTACTTCGTATTCAAAAGCTTGTCAATTAATTGCCTGAAAATAAATCTAATTATCGCTCAAGCATCCACTGCAAAATAAAATAACTTTTATATGGGAATTTTGTTCGTGTTTTGCGCAATCTAACAGCAAGAGATTTTTTCATAATGGAAAAGACTTCAGTTATTTGATAGAAAAAGCCGTGAACATATAGTTTTTGCTCTCGTTTTCCTAGTTGAATAAAAAAACGTTATCTCTAAAACGCTTCCCGGATTATTAAAATGGTATCCACATTGTAATAAATGGAGACAGGTATCAGCAGATTCAAACGAATTTGGAAATATTTCATAATATAAAAGGTACTGAGATACTATTCAAACAGCTGAATTTATCATTTTAAACATGTGTTAGGAATGATTTTGGAAATAACTTGCAAGGACAAAACATTTGGGGATGACTAAGCTGGGTATCGAGTATCGAGAATCACTAACTATTAAAGCTAACAGTAATAAATTGAAAAGAGTCAAATAACATATTTGAAATCGGAAGGAAATAATTAAAGCAAAACTGTATCTCACAGCAATTCATTTAAATTCGGACAGACCGTTTAGAAATGTCATGGATATCTCTTTAATAAAAATACAGTAATTTATAACTACTATATAATTACTGAAATTGCTTTGTGCAAGGTCAAATGTAAATATATTTTAAACGAATTAATTGAATAAAGATTGCTACTCTGTTATAGTAATTAGTTCATTGTTGTTGTCTAATTTTTAGAAGTCATGTTTCAAAATTTAATATAATGTAAAAGTAATATACGCGTAATATATTCAGTGTATCTGATTCTGAGTTTAAACTCTTGATCGAGAGTAATTCGTTGTGATGAAATCCACTAAATTTTCTCTAATGCTTGATCCTTCTCTAAAATGTATATTCCTCAAAGGAGACTGTGCTATGCGAGAGTATAAGCAAAATCAGATTAAATATTAACGAGTAATTTCTAATATTCATATGAATGTTTGCGAATCCCACTCTCTTCTGCTCTTTTTTAGGTTACACGCTATTCAAACCTAATGAAGAAGACTTTTAGCTCAAATGACGGTTCTTTTGTTAGCAATATATAAATATGTGCAGTTTGGATTGAATAGGTGATATATGGTTGGCTGACTTGTGAGCCAACAATTGCCGTCTTATCTATCTAGGTTTGAGCGTGGGAATCCAATAATCAGTAACCCTGCCTATGAGAGAAAAAGCTCGTGAGTTTCTTTTGATTGCACCGAAAATATTCGACTAGGATTCCTAACAGTATTACAAAAATATGACTTGTTTATTAAGGGAGTTCAAAGCAGATCGGAGCACTAGGTATGATCTGCAAAAAGCTGACAGAGATTTCTTAAGAAGTTTTCTCACACACCTTCGATAGGAGTGAGAGTGGAGCCACTGAGTCACTCAATTTGTAATGCGGATTTGCGCCTCAAGATTTATGCTATCTACGAATTTCAATTTTATTAACAAAAATGATCCGTTGGTGTTTATATTACAACTATGACATAGATATAAAAATGTGCGACTTTAAATTTTACTGTTACCAAATTTGAGGCATCGTAAAATATGAAGGTATCCTTCTTGAAAGATAAGGATATCTCCGGAGTTGGAGATGCGATCTCTTCAGGATATGTGAGAAATCGATTTCCAATGGAGAATAGTTTTTAAGAAATTGGGGATAATTGTGTTGATTTTTATGAACAGATATTTAATTCTGTTGTTGCTTCATGGATACATTATCGTGATCCAGCTCTAATTTGTCTGATGTTAAAAGAAATTGTGCGAATTTAAAGAATGGGTGATTGCACCGCACCCATTCTCATTTCAGTAGAGCGTTAAGCCGACGGAAGCTAATATTTACGGCTTCGAAACCAGCGAAGACTTTTTAACTTAGTATAGATCACTGGGATAAGTTTAAACATTTATATTTCTTTTACTACGAACAAATTTAAAGCACATTAATGGAAAAGTATAAAAAAGAACTTTCACGTACAACTTTGAAATAGTTTAATTTAAATGCACTAAAGACCACGATATAGTTTTGTCTTAATATAATTACTAAAAGCCCTATTAGTCATCAAAATATGCGCAATGAATTC
Source organism: Hymenolepis diminuta (assembly GCA_900708905.1). Taxonomy (NCBI): domain Eukaryota; kingdom Metazoa; phylum Platyhelminthes; class Cestoda; order Cyclophyllidea; family Hymenolepididae; genus Hymenolepis; species Hymenolepis diminuta. The sequence goes on along the minus strand of CAADRB010000049.1, from coordinate 224,025 downwards.
ACTGATGACACCGGAGACTAAGTAAATTTCAGCAATTTACTCACAATTCTACCAGGCAGCAGTTTTAGTGCACTTTATCAATTACGTAAAACTTTTCAAATAATTAATACTAACATTAATAAACATTTAACCTTGTTACTTCAATTTCTTTGGGGTGAAAATATTCTTTTTTTCAAAATAATATTCACTTGTGTTGAGATAAACAGGAATTAGTTTAAATTGGTACTAATATGAATTCAATACGGTTATGCGGGTTTACGGATTTCTTTCGAGTGATTAAGTGAAAATAGATATTTCAGAAGGATAACTTGTAGCAGCATTATTTGTAATTTAATGGCCAGAAAGATTCTAATGCTTAATTTAAATTAGATAATATACAAGATAACACTACTTAGTAAGTACGTTAGTTAATGACATAGTTAGTTAATATAATAGTTAGTTGATAATAATAACTAATAGCATTAGTTAGTTTTTTCTCATCATTGGCTAACTGGTCAGCCAATTAAAACCCACGTATCCAAATCTATACAAGTAAACACATTTCTTATTATGTGAAAGTGGAGCCGATGTAAGAGATACCCTTCTTACTTTCGGGTCTGGACAGCTATTGCCATAATTTAGCTTCAGTTTGCTCTCAGTAATATTGCAGCAACTGCCTATCTTAGGTCAGTATCAGTAGGGCACTTTGAAATATGACGTCTCATTGAGTATAAACTATAATCATATATCTGGAAGCCCCTGAACATTTTTTCTGTTAAATTTGATTCCATTGCAATAAATGAAGAGGGTTTCAGAAATCCCTCAGCTTGATTAATTTTACCTTCAACCGTTCAGTCAAATCAGCCATTTTTCGTAACATCTTTTAATATATTTGATATAACTGTACTATGTTAGGATCATTTCGCTTTTTCAGCCTTGGAAGGAGATAAAAAGAATTGAAATTGCAACATCGACCTCCAAAAATGAACAACCAGTCAATAGGTATTGATGAATTAGAGCTCTTTGTACTCTTTACTCTCAGTTAATTGGTGATTTATTCCTCTATATTAATTATCAGACTTATTGCTAACCGATTTCAGTTGCTCTCCTACAATGAATAGCCTCAATTTTCCCCATACTACGGGTTATGAAATGTAACAATTGGAAGGCAGGTACTGCCATTTTGTTCTAATAATCTATTAAGAGGATGATGCTATATCAAACAAATTTTAATATACTAAACAATATGAAAGAATGATTTAAAGCCTTCTGTTTTAAAGGTCTTCCATTTTTGTTTGCTGCTATTCTTTTGGAACAATAAAGTGAAAGAATATGCAGGAATCACTTCTATTTTTAGGAAACCAGATCAAATATTCTCGATACATTTGAACTAAACCCAAACTCCATCCTCTGTAGCGGATACTACACAAATAAGCCCCTTTTTAAAATCTTGGTAATCCTCTTAAGCAGTCCAAATAGCCCCTAGCAGAGTCCTCTAGTATAAATTTGCCCCTGAAATTGGCTACGCTATGCTCAAAGTAGCAAAAACCGGGAAGGTGTTTCACGGAGAGGATTTATTGCTCCATATGACTCGCTGGTCATATGCTCAGTCATTAAATACAACGCTATGCTGCAGAGATATTGATTGTTGATTGGCTGGGGAGGCCTCTGCACGGACGTCCGCGCATGTTCGCCACGTGATCGATTACACATCCGCACTTTCCAGAATGTTCTAGCGCAAGTGATTTAATCAGCCTTGGTAGTTTTGTGAACTTCACACATCCTAGCACTGGGTTGTCAATTTTTTTATTTCTACGCTCACACCTGGATATGAAAGACTGACTCCGAAGGAAGTATTGCAGCAATTATTGGCTAACCAGATAGCCAATCGTTTAGAATGCACCGAATTCTCTATAAGCAACTTTATTTTCTTGATAAATAAACACTTTTTGGCTTCACGTGTTCTTTCCTCCCCTTCATGAGGTCTGAGTAGTTATAGCTTTACAAAACTTCAATTAAATAATTTTGGGATAAATGCTTGAGAATATCAACATAATTGAATCCTCTGAAGAAGATTTTAATTTCAGAATGCTTAATTATATTTGCACAACTTTTACTAGAAGTATTTAAATTTTCTTTTGCATAGAATTTAATACGCATCGGTAAAAGATAATTACTCAATGGAGGATAAATATATTAAAAATGGATGCCATATGACTCTCAGATGAACTTTTCTCACGGTAACATATTTTGCGTATATTCCCTCTCAATTAAACATAAGTTGAACAAATTATCTTCGACATTAGTGACATAAATATTGCACATTGAGGATTTTTTAATAACTAATAACTAAATTACAGTTTTGATTGACAAAGCAAAAATTGCAAAAATGAAAAAAATATTCCCTTTATTTTCGAAAAGTATCTGAGCGATTGTGGCGAGAGGAATTAAATTGGGTAGAAGTTGGCAGAAAGTTCAGAACATCAAAAGAACCTTATTTCATTTGATTTTTGGACTCAAGTTGTCAATTTTAGTGGGTATAATTCGCCTCTTCATGTTTTACTGCCCTGAATTTTAAGTTTCAAGAATCATTCCTTTGAGTCTTGAGTAATTTCGTGTCCTTGACACTCACTGATCATTTAAGATTTGATAAAACTTGAATCATTTAGCATTATTTTCATTTAACTGTGCATCATTCTTATTAGGGCGATTAAGATTGCTAAGTATTCCTTTTGATTTGCTTTCCCATTAGTCAAATGAAATCCTCTGAAAAGTATGGTGAAAAATACCTTAAACACTTTCATGCTCGTGTAATTAGTGTCATTATTTAACTAATTTAATTTATATCATTTGGTTCTCCAAAAATTTAATCTCTACTGGAGACGATGACCTTCTTCTTTACGTTTGAAGGATGAATCCCTTTTCTCCGAAATATTTTATCTTACACCATCTCTAATCATCACTAAATTT
>CAADRB010000049.1:207458-220591 GCA_900708905.1 Hymenolepis diminuta | reverse complement strand
GAACTACTCCTACCACAAATTGGTGACTCTGCCACTACAAACCGGTGACCCTCAACAATCTGGTGGCCCGCAACACGTTAAAACTCTTCTCTAAATTAAGTGATATCATTTTTTCGCTCACACTCTCAAAATAATAATTTATTGATTAAAAAAACAGTATTTAATGCTCATATATTTTATATTGCATATAACAAAACATAAATTTATTGTGCAAAAATTATGATTTCAAAAAACAAAGAAAGTTGTGAGCTTGTTAATTCGTTGATAACGAGGAAGATTTCTGCTGTTTATCCGAATTTATGCTCGAGTTCCATCGCACATTAATTTTTTCTTTCCTCAGGATTTTCATCAATTTTGACATTTAAGAATATTGAAGTGTTTTATTATCTTTACAAGAGTGTAAGTCCATACAGTTAAAACGTAATTATATGACGCATAAACACACAGAGAATGTGGAAAATGATAAACCTCTCGCCTTCAAAAACAGGCATGAATAAGCTGATTTAAGGAAATCGTGTCGCATCATAATATTGAAATAGTGTATTTTAGAAATAGACATCCATTTTATACTAAAATTACCTATAAATTCATCTTTTTCAACCTCCGAAATGTATCGATAGATTCATAGGGTTACAATGCATAAGTGTAACGAAGGAAATATCTAATACCTGTCCTGTTAGTCTATTGTATACAGAAGATATATAAAATGGATGTATTATTATTTTCCTTGGCAATGGAAATCAAAACCTTACTTAGTTCTTTAATTTAAGAAGTGTATTGTAACTAGAAATGCATTCTTGCGGATTATGCATGACGATTAGGAAAACTATTTAGTTCTACATGATTTTAATAGAAGGAAAATTCCTTTGATCAGCCTGTAGAACCTTGATAAACATTGCGGCTAGAGAATATAGTTAACAAATATTAGCCCATTAGATATTATTGACCTCCTAATGTAAAAGGCCATGCTTTGGCCTACTAAGGGCGGAATAGTGCAATATCTCCGATGCCTCTATTAATGTCAAATATTTGGTTAGAGAGGGAAGATAACAAGTTCTAAAATTTGAATCTTGGCTGGGATGTTCAAAGATTTTTCTTAGCTGAAATTGGAATGTGAATGTGAAAGTAAAAGGTGAAATAATGAGGCGACTTATTATACTCCAACATAGAGACCTGAACGCTTGCAAGTCAATTGTGGTAGATATTAAAGTTGACTGACACTTTTTAATATACTCCTTACTATGGCTTAGTTCGATTTATTATTATATTTCCAAAGTTTTAATATTTTTCGAAAAAATACCCATATTTAGCCATCAAGTTAGTCATTTTACTAAAAATAGAAGTATATACTTGTCAGAGTGAAAATATAGTGATGCAATATTATTAAATACTTTTCTTTGACAATATTAATATCTATCTTATATTTGCTTTCCATTATAATTGAAAATAACGCTTATTCCCTAAATTATTTATGTGAACTAATATGAATTGCATTATAATCGAACTGAACTGTAAAAAGTCTTTGCCATAGCAACGAGAACCTGTGTTTTTCCTTCTTCCTGGCCAAAATTTAGGCATGCAGACCGCGAAAATATCCTAGCAAACTTGCGGACTATATTTATCTCTATTATCGCTATAAGTGATTGCCCAGATGGTGTTCAAGGTTAGACTAGCTGTCATCACTTGTAGAATTGCAGGTACATTTGAAGTCATTGACCAGTTAATTTTCAAACGTTCCTGCATGTTCAGGTCCATTCTTAAATTTTACGTAACCTGGTAATTCTTGTTTACCTTTGAAATTGGACAGCAGATTTTGAGGGCGCACTCTGTTCTAGACATACCATGAATATCAATAGATAAAACCCTCGGTTGATTTTAATTATCAACTTACCTTATGATTAAAAAACGATAAGAATGCCGGTAATATTTAAAAAGCGGCTAATAGTCCGATACTTGCATAAATTATGTTCAATAAAGGAATAACACGATTTGGGTAACCTATATTAGCCACTATGGGCATTTGAAGTGCTCGGTTTATTGATTTCACTGGTGATGATTTCTTAATGAGTATTAGCTGGAACAAGCTAATACTTACATTGGAACAAGCGTTCACTTAATCGGACTTCCATTTCACCGATTTATGATTCATGACCTTCTCGAATAATTTTAGGATCGCCTTCATTTTCTCGGCTCTTTGTTCCGACGCCTAGTAAACTTTTGTAAAGGATCAAAGTTTTCTTTGTTAATCGACAAAGAAGTTACCGAAATAAATATCCATTGCTTTACATAACTTTATTAGGTGAAATTACTGTTTTTAACCCTCAAATATGAGTTTTCCTATTATCAGTGTAGCAATTGAATCCTTTTTATGGTCAGAGAGTGGTCTATTATGTCTTCCATTACCGTAGCATCTTCAGTTTCGAAAGGTGATCTAAATCGAGGAGATGGATACTTAGTGTTAAGAAAACCAACGTTGGTAATACTTTCTTCTAAATGTTGCTTTTGTGTTTTCTGCTTTAATAATCACTGTTCGACTTCATAGTCTTTGATCTTTCGTTTCCTTGGGCCCTTGAAGAAAAAACCTATGGGATAATGTTTTGTCCAAATTTCTAAGACAGGTTGATTTTCGGAAGACAATTTCCTGTCAAGTTTAATATGCGTGTCTTCTCAATGTTAGCATAATCGTCAAAACCCTAATATCCATCAAGAAATTCCCGATTACCAGCAGGATTTCTGTACTTGATTGGCTAATGGAATCTCGGGTATCAATCTTAATATTGTTTATCGCTGAAAATATTTTGGATGAAAATCCCAGGTTTTCCTTAAAAACCAGCTGAGTATTTAAATATGATGCAATTTGCACTGGCATTTCGACAGAGCAGATGCAAATTGCAAGCAAAAAGTGTGAAATGAAAGTGACGAAAATCAGGGTTCAAATGTCTTAATCGACAGATAGCAGCAAAACACGTGTCTTTATTGATGTTTTAGAGGACATTTTAACGCTGATTTTGGGAAATATTTTCAAATAACTAGTCAATTACTACTGCAACTAGAACATCTAGAAGCTGCATTACTATTTTAAAGCATAGTATTAAAATACTGATATGTCAGCTGCTCAAAAATATTTAATATTTTGTCAAAATTTGAGATGTTTATTATTTTTATCTGGGAAATATAAATGTTCCTTCTCTGTTAAATTTTCTGTAAAATAAATAGCTCAAAACGGGTCATTAATTGCAATCAGATTATTTAAGTAGTCGAAACTACATTAATAAATCAGGCATACTGTAAGTATAGTCATTAAGGCATACAGATTTAAAACATGCAAATCTTGGTGTTCACATCGACTAAATCCATGTAAAATTTGCAACTTTACCATGAAATTTACACATCAAGATTGAGACTCAACTTTCAATTTTCCAAAGGCGTTTTAATTTATACATGATGGAATAATGCCAAGCATTATTTAGGCTACCAAAAACAGTCTAAAAGATCAACAATTTTATGGGCATACCGATGACTTAGTGCTCACAGGCACTTTGCAGGACATGATTGACAATATTATATCAACAATATTGATAATATATCTTAAACAGCTTGTCAGAAATCGAAACCACCGAAGTAAATCAAGATGCAGAGAAAATGTCACTATATCCACATCGTTATGTCAATTAAACTCCGAGAGAAATTCAAATCATCAACAGATCACAATCCTTTCCTTATTATTAGTCACATTTCTCACACATTTCGACGTCCACTTTGATTTTAACGCGCATAAAATGTCGAGACTTTAAAATACCCCTAACCCGATAGTACGGTACCAGCAGATAGTTTCGGCAGCACCTGCAGCCCCGGTTATCTTCCAGCTAGGTTCTACCCAAAGTGGCCAGTGTAGCTTCAACATAGTCGCGATTGCTCGTCTGTAATTCCTCCGTGTGCCCTTTTGGCGGATTAACAGAAAAGTCTAATGATTGGCCAATTCTGTCTAGAGTCCTTGTTCGCCATAAGTTCCGCTTTCCACATTGAGGATAGGTGGAATCTGACGCCCACTAAGAATCATGTAAAAGAGTTGAATTTTCTAAGCAAAGAGGCCTCACATAAAGAAGCCGCAGCCTAATGCACCTTCTCCCGTTAAACCGGCGAAAACGTTGCATGGGAAGGTTCTCAAACCGAAGAAAGAACCCGATAAAACAGGCAACCATGGAACCTACAGAAAGAATATAAGAAAGGAATTCATGAGGCATGAATTCTGTAAATTCACCTATCTGTGCTTAGCCTACCTCGGCGCCATGTAATTTCGCCGATTTGTACCCGTTCCAGTGGATATGATGACGGCACGCGCCCCACCACCGCCTAGCTCCAAGACACAATGACCCTCAGGAAAAGGAAAGAGGCATCTTCGATTGAATGCATCGTATCCATTTAAAAAGAAACAAACATTTATTTTATGGCTAAGTGGCCTTAACTAAAGTTGCAAGTCATTCACTTCTACGAATTAGCTGAAAGGCTTAAGAAAGGAGGTGAAGTGAGGAAAATGAAAATATACCACACTTCATCTTAAGGCTTCTAACAGCTATAACTCAAACCACCTGAATTGGAACACGTCTTACTATCCACAGCTATAGAGCATTTATGAGTATGTGGCTGATGTATTAAAAGGAAGGAAAATAAGAGGAAAGAACTAAGAACAAGAATTAGTACAAACTCTGAATACTTGATGGATTACCAACTTTTTGCTAATTATTCTGGCGAACCGTGCGACTTGACATCAGACAAGAACTATTGTGCAAAATCGATAAATCAAAGATACATATACAAGTTGCAAAAAAACCAGTTTCGAAAACGTTAACTACTGAATTCACTGATATTTGTTTGCATTGGAGATCTTAAAAATTCTCAAGTTCCTCTCCTTAGTATTTTAATCACTTAGCCTAAACTGAGCTTTTGGTGTGAAAATTGATCACACTGCAAAAGTTTTAAGTGAATAATTTAGGAGATTTTTCTCACAATTAAGATTTGCGTAATTTATGAAAATGAAGTGAATCTGGAAAAAATTAGGTGAACTTTTTAATAGTGGTGGTGGCAGAGGTCCCTTGCAAATGTGGGCTGTGTAATTGAAAGAAGAATATTAGATAGTTGTTTTTCTGTTCATTGCATGAAAAGTCAAATCGAAAAGTTGAAACGATGGCGATATTTAGTACATTCAGAAATTACAAGAGACTTCCTGACTTTATGTACAACAGTTTCAATGCTAGATAGTATTTTAGTTAATATACTTTAGTTAACTTTTGTGCACTGCGTCTAGAATGGAAAAGCAAGGACTGCTTGAAATCCAGGAATTCTCTGGGAGATCTTATGTCAAGTTTTCAACGAAGAAAATTCTGTTTTAGAGTAAATATGAAAATTCCTTTCAGTTCTCTTATTTGGAATACCATTGAAGTTTTTGGTTATACTTGGCCAAGATAACAACATTGACAACAGTCTCTAAAGATTGTGTGTAAAAACAGCAGTATATTACTCCGAATAGAGAATGAACGAAGCATATTGTAAAACAACAAGGGTAATTCGAGAGAAGATAAATATAATAAGGAGACAGTGCGGGTGAAGGCCAGGTGTTCGTTCTGAGTCCATGAAAATCGGTTTTTAACCAGCACAACCAAATTCAGGAAACATCCATCGAAGCGGAGAGTGAAAATCGATAACTGATGGGCTATAAGTGGGCTTTATATGGTGTAACGTAGTGACTGCACCCGGTTTTGCAAGTATTTGAATGAAAGACTATTTTACATAAAAATGTGTTAACTGATACACTGTTCGAAAATTGTGCTGAAAAGCATTCACGGTGTGAAATTTTAAGAGTGTCACACTCTTGTTTCATTAGTTCGATCTCATTGCTTTATCAGAATTGGTTGATAAGTAAAGTAATTTTTAAAATCCATTTGCCTGAGAAAAATATTAAAGAATATCTGTAAAAATCCTATTCAGAATCTCCATGGCTTGTTTTAGCTTTGGTTCTTTTATGTCTTGTCGTCGAAAGCGTCTCAGTGTAGGGAGTAGTTAGGTAAATATTTCACAGTCACACTGGTATAAACCTTTATCCCAATGGGCGTTTTTAAGCGATCATCTGCCTCTTAGTAAATCGCTTAAAGTCTATTTTAGTACCCTTTTTAAAGAGATTTCGAACAACTTGACACACTTTTACCGCCCCAAAAAAAATCATATTACATGCATTTTTAATAATATCGTATTCGATCTTTATTAACATCACAATATTACCCAAAACCACTTTGCAACACAATTCTTTATTGTCCGTATAACAGCATATATTTGGATCAGGCCTGTGATAACAATAGAGGACGATGTACATAAGGAATAATTAGGTGGATTTTGCCACTGAACAAGCCCAAGATCCGTTTCCTGTTTTACCCTATTAACAATTAACAACTCTCCTATTTTGGCATTATTATAATAAAATAAATAGAAGAAAAATATGAACAGGCAAAATTTATGCGTCAAAATTTTATATAAAGCCTGTTGAGAAAAAATTATAAACAAAGAAGTTTATTTAATAATTATTTCGCTATAAAATTACTACCGGGCTAAATAAAAAGAAAGAAATGTCAATAAAAATAAAGATGCATTTGGAACGCTTACATAAGACATATAAATGTGTAAAAGAAATGAAACATAAACAATAGTAATGTGTGGAAGGACGAAAAAGATATATTGCAATAATAGAAGCGAGTTGATGGGTTGGATGGCGAGAGAGAAAAAGGAATGCATCAGATATGAAATATCAAATATGGACAATAACTCAAAGATGAAACAGAAGACTGAAAAGTTTATAGTGAAGGTTATAGATGAACTCAATAAAAGTAATAATAAAATTCAGAGTATAACATAAAAGAAGTGAATGAAAGAGAAAATAAAATATGGGAGAGACGGAAAAGAAACTGTAAATGAAGAAATCACAGAATAATTAAAAGATATATTATACATTAAATTAAATGTCTAATAAAATTTTCCAAAAAGTAAAAAGGAAAAATTAAAAATTGTGCAAAAATGTGGATAATACCAAAGGAGAAGAGGTATAAAAAGTAAACAAATATAAAAGAATAAATGTAATATTAAGACTAAATAGAAAAGTTCATAATTACACGTGATGCGAGATGATGCAAAAGAGAAATTTATCAGAGAAGAAATAGCTGAATTGTAACAGATGTTGTAATATTACGAATAAAAATAGCAACAAATTGGGAATAGGAATTAAGAAATCCTAATAGGAAGGGTCATCTGGAAAAAATCGATCAAAAAAGAAAATTTTAGATATTATTATTTTCTCTGGACGACTTAAAGTATATTTTAATATACTACGAATCTAAAACGGAAAGTCAGGTAGAAGACCTCTGCATAGTCTACACAGTGTGTAGTCATAACCATGAAATGTGATTTAAGAATCATATAAAACACGTGACCATAATGCCTATGTGAGATCGACAAGACATCTGTTGGGGTCACTGGACGCATAAGTAGACACATAGAAGAGGAACTGGATTAAATAAGGACAAGTTATGTCAGAGCATAGCATTTCAAATTTGATTGGATTATAAAAAAGAAATTATCCTTTAAAGCCTAATTATTTACGATCTCAGTTAGTTTCATTTATTTGCTCCGTCAATGTTCGAAATACACCACCAATTTCTCTTGGGACCGAATCCACAAGTGAATATTCTCCAACTTACAGTCTTAACGTATCTGCCATTTTCAAAGCTAAATCTTATGCTATTTTAATAACAACCCGAGAATCTGTCTTAAATTTATATTCCCTATGTACTAATAACAAAGAATGTACACCAAAATATCATCTCTCTCTCACCACCAATTCTTACTGAAGCCACAAAAAAGTCAAAAAGTAAACAAATATTATGCCATTTCGTTCTTTTTTTTACGCAAAGAAAATTAAAAATCATCACATTGTCAAATTTTGCATATTGATGGTTAAAGTTAAACGAAACTACTCCATCACAAGTGGCTTTGGTATTGATAAGCGACTGCACATCTCTTCACTCTTACTTCGAATGTCCGAAATCCAAACCTTTGCTAGGCCACATCTACCCTCTTCTCAGCCGGAGTTTTGTACCTAAAATTAAGTCTCTCAATAGCCATGTGATTGGCTATGTAATTGAACCGATGGGCGTGTCAAAACTCACAATTTTGCCATGAGGCTTTTCTGATATTCACTCACTGAAAATTGTAAATTTTTGAAGGCATATTCAACTTTGAAAATCTTGGAATTAAATAAAATTACTCAATAGGTATGTTCTTCTAGTAAGGTAGAGTTGGCTAAATTGAGAAGATTATATTTTTCTAAATACGTATGTGAAGTTCCACCGGTGTTCAAGGAAAAAAAAGTCGTCATCGTATACACTGAATAGCCTGCTGAGAGGAATTGACAGGCCAACAAATTAGATTGCAAGGAGTTCAAATTCATTTAGCAGTCTTTCATTCAAAGCTAAATTTTTCTCAGCTCATTTTAGAGACCGCGTCCTCAGAATATCCATTAACTTCTGAGTACAATTTTAGGTGTTCTCGTAGGGAGGAATACGCGAAAATTAGACATAAAACATTGGAACTCTCTAACCAAAAAAGAAGTCCACAGTAAATCAAATTTCACTGAGAATTAGTAAGCGATCCAAAGTCAACGTCTAAATTATTTACTTATAAACTCTTAGAACTGTGCAGCTAGCCGGATGTGTGCTGATAAATGTTGGAGATAGGATTTGTAGCTTGGAAATGTTTCACATCAAGTTAATGAAATTTAGCAGATAAAATTTCTTACTTTTAAAACGTTTCTCGCATTTGAAATTTTGTAATTTTGGCCTTATGATCGATTAACAATATTTTCAATATTATTTTACAGATTATTTTTGCAAAACATGCCACTTGAAATCAGACAAACCCGTTTTACGTAAGTGATAACTGTAAAGTAGGTGAATGCAAAATTCGCAGCTTATAGAAGGACCACCCGCACGACAATAGTTTATCCAAAATCGATTAAATTGATTGATTACATCAAATAACAAGTATTTTTTCGTAGATTGAATTCGATGAAGATTTCTAAATTGGAATAGTTAACTTGCAAATTGAATGAATGAAAATAAAAATAATTTTACTTTTATTCTGGCTAAAACTTATTTATAAGCTTCGTAAAACTGTTTGCAAATCGTAAAAAGATTGGAAAATATGTTAATGTCATAAATTAGTCCATTTTGTTAACTTTGGATATACAAAATTTTCCAGTCTTCTCTCCACAGAATTTTAATCAATATTGAAGTCGAGATTTAGCTTAGCGATGTGGATTGCTAAATTTTTACATATTAACTAAAAATTTAAGATCAACATTTATTAGTGATCATTCTCGCAATTGCAGTTTAAATCAGGAGTTAGGATAGATGCAATTAATCAATACACATAGTTTCTAAAATTATTTTGATGCTAAGACAGGATCTGGGGGAAAAGCTTTATCTTCAGGCTTTCAAAAAACTACCCTTCTAAAGAAAGTCAAGATCAGCATATGCCTTCATTTTGTTTACTTTTCACGTTTTCAGTCAATAGAATGAGTGGATTTGTGTAAGACGGGAAATCCCGGTGGCATCTCTAAATCTGCAAATTTTTGTTTATGTGAACGTTCATTTCAACGTCATCTACTCTTTGCTTATCAATTTCGCATAAATATTTAGCGTGCTATTTTAAGCCGCAAAATCTTTAATTTTAAAGCAAAACATTTTTTCAAAGTCAGAGAGAAATCGATATTCTAGGATTTCCTATTCTGATATCATTTTACAATAAATTTTGGTTTGAAAGCTCATACAAATCTTCAAAATACTTAAAGGAGAACTTTCCCTATTTCAATTCACGCAATAAAGTCTGACTGAGTTTTTCAAAAATCCAAAATTTTAAATCCAGCAAACGACTCACTATTTACCTTTCTACGCAGGTGGAAAATTGTAGCACACTACATATGGGATTGATTTCCCTTTCCTCACTCCAATTTGAAAGCCAACTCCTATTTATTCTCAATGCTTAATGTCTCATCTAGACAGTGGGACTTAACGAGACAAGATTTGGTTGACTAAAATCCGTATATTCAAAATTCGAGTTCCATAAAACTTACTACCTGTTCATATTAAATTACAGCATCGCAAAACCTTACTTCTATGATTAAAGTAATCAGCAAATATGTTTTAATCGTCAAGGGATAAAACTCCTAATTTTTCTAATTACAATTTTTGTGGTTCAGTTTTAGGCGTGAATATGTAAAGTATGCTATTTGATTGAATTTAGGGCTGAGTAGAGAGATTTCTAGCAAAGTGCTGGATACTTTCATTATTTTTTTGGGAGAAATATTATTATCATCCATTAATATCGAGATATAAAGTGGAATTCCCATATTACTGATAAAAAAGTATAATTTATAAATCCTTTTGTTTCTCGTCCCGCTTTGAGTTAATTTTTTGCTCTTAGATAGAAGCGTGCAATCGACGTGGCTGTCAGGCCATTCGGCCCAGTTATTTTAAATTAACAACAAACGAATTCATCCTATTGATATCGTTCCATTGAAATTTTGTACTAAAATTCATTTGATGAATGCATATAATTCGTCATTATCTCCGTATTCGTAAATTAGAACCAATTATAACATTTCTCTACTTTATTTGGCAACGAGCGATGTATCCGGGCTTATGAATTGCCCAAGAAAGTTAAATTCAGCTGATCAAAACGACTTTTTGATGGAATTACTCACTATGTCATGCCCATCGAGAAGTTCGAAAACCAATTTCAAGTGCTGGGAGTTACATATAAGCTTTCCGGACTTATGGGAGAGGATATCGAATGGGAGCAGTGATAGCATTAAGAGGACAGAAGTCTCTACATGAATATCAGTCTCCAGAGAGCTTTGGAATAGGATGAGGAGACGAGGACCAGACATTCTGTTCTGTTCCGCAGGACTCTCAGATGCATCAAGCTTTTAAATTCATTAAAAGAGACTTTTTTCTCCCTGGTGAGTCAACGAGGACTACATTGACAAGGAGGACCAGTGGTAGGGTGTTGGGGGGTTCTTTACGGATGAGAGGGATTTTAGTCTGGTTGGGAAAGCGTCGTAGAATGGAGGAAAATTGTGCAGGTATAGAAGAAAGGATGTGAAAATGCTCCAAGCGGCAGGAGACTTTTTTACAAGGGACAGATAATTTAGGAGTGTAGTAGGCGGGTAAGTGGAGAGATTACGTTCGTGAAAGACATCAGCTCCAAGAGTGGGGCCGAGCATATCGGTAAGATCCAGCTTAACTTTCTGCAAAGGCTCTAATCGAGTTCGAGGAGACGCTTATTATAGGTTTTGATATTGAAACGGTTTGCTGTTTGGAGGACAAAATCAGGATTAGATTATTGCCGTTGAAAATTAATTAGAAGTATGAGACTAATCTCAGCTTCTATGTCAATCTTAAAGCATAACTTACTAGTGCGGTCACTGCCAAGCAATATGCGACTGGTACACAAGGAGTCAGGCTCAGTAACCGATATCAGTGCCTGACTAAAGTGTTTCCCGAGAATTTTCATGGTGGCTCACATTTCTAGGCAGCTTGACTGAAGTTAATATAATAGAAATACGTCATGAGTAACCTGTCTGGGGCTGAGCGAATGATTAAGTAAATTTCCTCTTAATCGGTTACGGTTGTGCTGACGCTTAAAAAGCATTGTGGCCCTCTCTTGTTGAAGTGTTTTCATCTCATTTAACTAACCATTGCTACTTTAGTAGAGACGCACAGGAGTGTGGTGGGCTGGGTTTGGATGGAGTGGCAGTAGCAATGGTTGGACCAGGAAGATGAATTGCAAATTACTTCTCATCTCTCTTGCACGCATCTCGTCTCTGGCACGCAGTTGTGGGGAGGCTGTCTAAATCATCAGCCAATTGTCTGAATCGATTACAGGTCATCAAAGAGCTGAGATATGCATAAAGCTCCGCTGTGATATAATTCAAGCCAATAGAGTAGCACTAACCTCAAATAAAGTTACGTTTATAATCTGACAGAGATTTCATCTTTGAAATTCGATGACCTTAAGGCCTAACAGAAGGCAAAGTTTTTCCTTGATCGGACCAAGAGTTGAATCGGACCAATAGTGTATCAGATTTCAGCAGAGAAAAATGGATAATAGAGAGCTAGGTTAGCGTCTCTCAGTGGCGGCTGGCTTTTGTTCGCTAATGTACCGTCTATTCTATTAGTCTAAATGATGACCCAATTGATACCGTCCTAACAGTTGATAGCATCTCAATACTAAAAGGCGGCACTTCCTTCGAGTAATTTTATTTACGTGGTACTTATTTTTGCTGGATACTATAACATCGGGTCTGCTGCATACCTAGCGATCTGAAAATAAGTTTTTAGCCATTCTTCACCGACCAACGCTCGACTGGTCCGTTGTCTAACTAATTATATTCTAACCAAGGCAATTATTGGTTTAATCTTCTCCGGCCATTCATTATTGGAACAAACACAATATCAATTTATTAATGGAATCTTACTTTCATCAAGAAATATCTGATTTTGTCAAATTACCACACTAGTTTTGTTTGGTTAAATCTCTCTTCTTTGGTCCGAGCAACTGCAACATACCGAATAACTTAGGCCTTGACCTATCATTAATACGTTTAGCGACACATCATAACACTCAAGAAATGCATATTGCAAGTGTTAAAATAAAAAAAATATACATTGTGTTAGTATGTAACAGAAAGAAATGGATATTGAAGGGTAGAATGTTGAACTGTAAAAGAGATATAATGAAAAAAGATTTATATATAAATGAATAATATGAAAACTACCCTAGTAAAATATGTAGCGATGCAAAATAAAAAAAAACAAAAGTAAAAAAATAAAAAGAAACACAGCGAAATTTTACAAATACATATTTATAAAAATTGTAAAGTAATAGATCATAAGCAAGTATATATAGTGACTAATGATGTTGAAGGATGAATCCTTTCTTCTCCGAAATATTTATATTACATACTCTCTAATCAACACCAAATTTGATTATCTTGTCTTTATAGTAATGTCTGTAAACTTTTAACCTTT
>CAADRB010000049.1:175033-207242 GCA_900708905.1 Hymenolepis diminuta | reverse complement strand
TATGCGTGTCCTCACCCAAAGTGTCGATTATAAATAGCCTCCATCAGACACACACAAACACACACCAGGGGACTCTAGCTCGTCAAACGCACCTCCCGTTGCTCAATCCTTCTCCTCCAATTCCCTATTTTCCCTTGAGACTCTGTACCGAGCTTTGTTCAATACAACCTGGTCAACGCAATCCTTGGTGTTCTTTTTCTTTCATTTACTGTTAACCATCTGCCGCTACATACTGGCGACCCTCAATAATCTGATGGCCCTTTACAAACTGGTGACTCTGTCACTACAATGTACTTAAATACCTAATAGGCTAAATATAACAAAAAATGAAATACCATGAAAAGAAAAAAAGTGCAAATAAAGTACAGAAATTAAATAAACATATACAAAGGTAATATAAAGAACAAAGTAATGGCAAAAGTAAGGAACATTAGAACATAAGACATGGATAGGAGAGGATATCGCGAGTTGAAAGAAAAGTATGAAAAATAAATGAATATAAATTGTAAACATTAATATTAGTTTAAAGATCAAATAGAAAAACAGTAGAGATATATATGAAAGAGACAAATATCTATTTAATAAATAAAGTAACAATGCGAGTAAATAATATTGTTGAAGTTAGCTAACAATTAACAGTTTGCGGCTAACAAATTACGACAACAATAACAGTCACCAATTCGCAGCTGTTTGAGTGAGAGCTAACAACAATTGTGAAGCTGAACACCAAGAGTTGAATAAACCAAAAATGTACTCAAGGAAACCACAACGAGTTCGAAACGAGTGACAATCAAGAAAGAGGATATAAAACACGTTTACAAAATTGATTGCATAAATTTCACTAGAGTCCTGATTGATTGGGAGGAAAATTAACATGCCATCAGGTAGTTAATGAGGGTCATTAGTGAAAATTATAATGATCGACAAACAGGAGTGCCAGGAATTAAAAGAGGAAGCTTAAACTGAGGTTGATTATGAGTGAGAAGATGATAATGGCCCTTGATGCAGCTACTGAATACAAAATTTCCCTTTATAATTAAAAGTCCTCTGGACAATAGTAAATAACATATTGGGACTTGTGTGAGCCGGTAATACATTAACGTACGAAAACATAGGTCTCGGCTTCGGTCAACTTAATTGCGGAAATATGACTAAAAAGAGATGGAATAAACCAAGTTTCTCAACAAGAAGACTCCACGATGCTATCCCTCTAGCCAAGATGTCTTATAATCATTCAAGCTTTCCGGTGTAGAGTAACCTCACATTAGTAACGGTCGACATTTTCTGATTAAAGCAATCTCTCCGCCCAAAGTATGTGTTTGGATATGCTTTGCTTTAATGAACTTAGGAATTAGAATTTGTCAAGCCATTTTGTTATCAATACATTCCAGATCCAGCTGATTGCCAAGCAGATTCAATCTGAGGATAGAAATTGATGCCAATTCATACTTATATACATAAATTTTTTTCCAAAGCAAAACATTAATTGTTACTCCAACTTTAAATAAACCCTACAAAAATAACAACCATTATTTGAAATTAATGATAAGTAACATATCTGAAAATTAGCTCATGTGTTAAACTTAACGTGATTGAGCGGCAAAAAAATGAAATTAAACGAGTTAATAGAAATCAAGATTGGAACATGTCTGAAACACATTAATTAAAGCTGATGGAAAAGTTAGGGTTAACATAGACACAAAAGCTTATATAAACTCGAGCATCAGATTGAAATTAGGTCAGCTTATACGGGAAAGTATGAAAAGAGAAAATGTCAAACACGAATTACATAATTAGACCGCCCAATACTGACACGCTGGCCATAGGAAAAAATTAAAACGAGTTTGTCGATGCAGAACAATAACAATGGGCAATGGACACAGTAACACTTTAATTCAAATGCGTTTTCATGGTAGAAAACACAAAGTTAAGATTCAATGACATCAAGCGCATTGAGACCCAAGCCGGGGGGGTGCCAGTGGTTCCGGGGATCTAATAGATCAAAATTTTCCGCTTTGCAGAATTCGTTTCAACACCTTATTCTTTCCTTCGATTATGATGCTAACCTACGAGTCGTTTATAAGATAACAGTAATGACCTATCAACCGTATTATGTATATTCATATACTGGAAGCAACCTTATCACTACAACTTGAGTCTGTCAGTTTCCTCTCCTATATGGAGATTAAATTCAACCGCAATTTGTTCAGCATAATCTTCGAACTTGATTGTGCTCATTGTTTGCTTGCTTGTGCTTTTTTTGCTTTTTTTTGTGCCCTCGAACAAAATTCACAAGTTCCACCTTTTGTGCTCTACCTTTTTCGGAAATGCAAGACCGCCACTGGAGTAATCATCACTGCAACTAACTAATTAGGAGGTCACTCATATATCATTTGCCTTATTACAAAAATGCACATTTATTCTAGTACTGAAAATCCGCCAGCTGAATTGCAGATCTCCTCCCCCCTTGGGAGAGAAGTAATGGTATCTTTTTAAATGACAATTGAGCGTTAAAAGCTGCTTCATTATCACGGGATGAGGGGAACTCCATTTCCTTTAAAAGATTTGTAATTTTATTTACGCGTCTTGAATTTTCCCGCTTCCGAAGTCAAAATAAATTAAGCAGTTTTCGATTATTCAATCGATTTTGATGCAATATTTATGGTTCATTCGCATTAAGAAGACGAACGAATACATCTGCCGTCAGTATTTTATCATTTCAGTACTAACAAGAGAGCAATGCAAATATAATTCGTAAGTGGTATTAATGAGCACTATTAACTTGCATCTAAGAGCCTCCTCGGAAAAAGTTTAAGCGAGTGAGCACACAAAGCCGTGACTCAACGTGTACTTGTTTTTCACCAAGCATCGAACAATGTGGCTACCGCATTGTCCCTTACATCACAGCTTCGTCTAAGTTTTACAAATAATCGACGGACGGTTCTTCTTAATTTACAGCTTTCCTAAATTAAACGATGAAAGAGAGCATAATTTTTTTCCTTAAGTTGAGGTTCCAAAGATACTACGCAGATTTTCACCTAAAATAATTTGTGCTGAGCAAAATGAAAGTTTAGATACGTATCAGACGTATCAAGTTGTAGCAGAATTTCTGTCCAATTTTTGAGCTGTGATTAGGGCTAGATTACTTCAATTTAGCTTGTTAATGTCGTATGCTTTTCCATGGTAACTATTAAAATACTATCAAAATATCATTTATCGTTATGAATAACTATTTCTAGCCCTAATGTATACTCCAAATAAAGAGCATATAAGGCGCATTTTACTGTTTGAATTTCTTCAAGGAAATCTCAGCAGCAAAAACACTCAAAGACACTTATGGAAATGATGTTGTGAATGAAAAGACTTGCAGGAGGTGGCTTTCACGTTTCAAAAAGGATGACTTCAGTCCGAAAGACGAACCGAGAGCAGGATGCTCAAAAAAAACTTAACTCTGAGCAATTGCAAGTTGTCATTGATGAAAATCCAACCTGCACGACTAGAGAACTGAACAAAATCTTTAATGTAAGCTACCATATGACCATATATAGGGAAAAGACTCAAAGGCAAGGTCTCAAAGGCTGGCAAATGGGCCCCTCCCACACGATTTGTTAGAAATCGATGAGCAACAGCGTGTAACCTCTTGTGTTTCACTGCGTTCTCGTGAACTTCAGGCACCTTTTTTAGACCGAATCATAACTGACGGCAACGAGAAGTGGATTCTTTACAACGATGTTAAGCGCAACGAACAGTGGCTAAGTCATGGCTCAAAGCCAATTCCACAACCGAGAAGTGAACTGCATCCGAAAAAATTCTTTTGTGTATATGGTGGGATTTGAAGAAAATTATTTATTATGAACTGATGGATGACAATCAAAAAATAACATCTGAAGTTTAGTGTCAGCAGTTAATTCGTTTAAAAGTAGTTAACGGCAGGAAAAACGGCCTTCTTTGATTAATCGAAAAGGAGCGATTATGCTCCATGATAATGCCAAAGCCCACACTTCAAGAACAACCAGAAATCTCGTTGAAAAATTTGGCCGGGGAGTCATGCATCACTACACCATATTCTCTCGATCTTGCACCAACCGATTTTCACCTTTTCAGGAGCTTACAGAATCATTGAATGGGACTTCAAAGGCTTACTTCAACAGAAGAGGTCGAAATGAAGCTAGTTTCATTTTTTTAGTCCAAACTGGCTAAATTCTATAAAGAAGGAGCCAGAAAGCCTACGGCAAGACGAGAAGATGCAATTAACAAAAATGGTGACTGTATTGAGCACTAAATAAATGTATTTTTGACAAAATTTTCACTTTAATTCAAAGTTAAAAAATGGAAAGAATTTCTGTTACAACCTGATATTATTTCCACTGGAGCAATGATCAGAGGACTTCCATTACCCAACTTTTAGGTTCTTTAAGTCTTCTAAAAGACACCACATATTTGAATGATATCCTGGATGTCAATATCCGTTTTATAATAGTGAAAAAGCAGTAGCACATATTCTTACGATATGAAAATGGAGCTATCAAGTCCAATGCCATAGACCAAGTTCCTATTTCCTTCTCAAAACTATTTCCTCTCAGTGACAGTTTTGCATCGGCTCATGCGAATAGTACGACTTGTACTACATATGGGTAAGTGAGCATATTAAGCACAAAATCAAAATTTCAAATTTGTTAATTTTAATTAACCCATTTTTACATTAGCCCACAAACTTACGTTTTTATCTCAATAAAACCACAATCAAAGAATACTAAAGGAATGACACTGAGTGGGTATTATAGATTACTGCTAAAACACTGGCAATTTTACCAATGTGTATTTAGAAGTCAATTTTTAATAAAACAAAAGCATGAAGTTGGAGAGAGAATGGAAAAAGGGTCAAAATGTGGTAGTTATGGGAAACAACCGGGATCAACCAGTGAAGCAACAAAAAGCGAGGAAAATCACGGGAGCAGAATATATCTGTTAAGGTGATAAGGTCTGGCAAAAACCGAAACCACAAAACAGTAATAATAGCAGAAAAGATAGCGCTTAAAAATATAAGAGGAAAGACTGCGTCAAAAGTAGAAAAATACGGAGAATAGGAGGGAAAACTAATGATTCGGTGGAAGGCGTGACGAAAGCATCAAGGTGGAATGTCGAGTCTCAATACCTAAAGAGGTTATTCTTCTGAAGACGAACTACGAGTCGATTGACTGGAAGCATTGACCTTGTAATTTTCAGCCGAAGGTGAATTTTGGGCATCAGGTTCAACACATTCAGTAGGACTCTTAGGCTAGAAAGGGACCATTGTTTTAGTAAAAACTTATAGCATGTTCCTTGGTCCTTAATTCCGATTCCGCTATTCTCCCTAATTTTCATTTATTTCCTACCCTAGACTTCCCTAGAAATTAAAAATTTCGGTTTACTCTTTGGACATGTACAATGATATGATGTGCATTCAGCTATCGGAATTCCTATTCACAATTGCCAATACACATTAAGAGAGATATCCAAATATGAGTTTACGCCCTGCTCAGGATGGGCCGAAAACCCTTCCCCTTAAAAGGGTCAAGGTAGTTTTTCAATTCTGGACATGACTGAATTCTAAATATCAATTTTAATACCGCCTCAAATAAAATTCGGCCCGACTTAGCAAATATAATAGACTATTAAAACCTCTAACTAATGATTATACCACGCCAGAATTAATTTAAAAACCAATTCTGTTAACACTGATAAAGCCGATAAATTAGAAATACCAAGGCAAATAATGTTCACACGCAAAGTATTCAACTGAGTTTTCTTTTTATATGCCAAGCCGAAAAAATATATAAAAATATGAGGGCTTACTAAATCATGAAGAACATTTAGGGCTTGACAGAGAGTTTCCTCATATTTCTGAGATGCGATAGAATTGGGGTAGTCTATATTTCCCACGATGGAGTCCATGATCTATAAATAAAAGCATCATTAAGATTTCTTCAACATCTTTTTTCAGTGTCTTGTGTGATAAGAAAACGAGGATACCTGATGAAGCCGCAAGCCAATTTCACAATGTATGTAGAAGAATTCCCTGAACCCCGTTAATTGGGTTGTAATTGCAGCAATTGCTCTCAACAGCCTCATTCCAAGGGACCTTGGAAGAGTTGGTGTGTTGAAAGAAATCCTGTTTAAAATATCTACCTCTTGTTGTTCTGAAAATAATCAAAATGTATTATTTATATAAAATCATCATATAAGGATTGACCAATATAAAATTTATGGTTATTTCTATTAGTACCATTATGTTGCCACGTTATAAGCATAATATCCAATATCAACTAGCTGTATCGATGACGAATAGAGACAGATGTAAAGCGGCGACATGATCAACCTCTTAGTGTATTCAACTACTCAAATACTTCTGAACACTGAGGATATTAGTACATGCAGGAACCTCGAGATAAAATCCTGAAATTTAGAATACAACGCATTGAACTGAGTAAAAAGTGGAAAACCAGATGCATCCAGAATTCAAGTGAAGCAAAATTCGCCTAATGCTCTGACTGCATTTCTTTTATTCTATCTTTCTCACCCCCATGCTCACTGTTCTGTGTCCATAATAAAAATTGCGCATATTCTGTTTTGCCATGGGTAGTAGTAATCATCATTAATCTGCTCTTCATCAGAAAGTTTCAAAGAACCTTTACAAATGGCCAACAGAATCCATTCAACTATTACTGACTCGAGAGTAAATCGAATTCTAATCAAATGGCCAAGATATAAAGAAAAAGCTTAGCCAGTACCAAACCCTTTGCATTCATGAAAGTGGCAATGATGCAACAACCAACTTGTTCAATTTGAGGTGAAAAATATTTAAATTTCTCACTCATTAAACATTACATTGAAAGCTGTTCATCTCCCAGTCGAAATTATAGTCGAACATAAATAAATCAGCTTTAGATCAATGGACATAATGAATAATATTTATATACGATTTATGATTATAATAATAAGCCTCCTCAAAATTTTACCTATATGCTATCGCATGTTACGAAAACTTCCTAAGAATGTATACAAACGGAGGAAATAGTGAACGGAACGATAGAAACTAGCCTTCAACTTGGAATAACTAACATACGATAGGAAATTCTTTAAAGATTAGCTCAGCTTCTAAATTATGTGCTTATTATACCCCAGGTTAGATTTTATGAAAAAAATACGTACGATCAAAAACAAGCCGCATTCGGTATTCCCAAAGACCATCGTAGCAGTTGAGGAGTTCCATAAAGATAGCGATGGACAAATCGGTTAAGACAGACGCTTGAGGTGTAAAATCGTTCTGTTGGAAAATCATATGAACCAATTCTTTGAGCACTACTTCAGATCGAGGCTGCGAATTCCTGATGATAGTCTATTGAAAATGGGGCGGAATGAAAAGCCCATTTGATAAGATGACAAAAAGCATTGAGAAAGCACAGGGGCAACCTACAGATAATAATGCAGCAACCGTCATAACGGAGCCCTGATTCACGCAATTTTTGATCAAGATCTTTACAAAAGAAGGGAGGTCGACGTCTGTCATAATTGAGTCAACACTCAGTGCAGATTCCCTTTTGTTGGCTCGCCAGAAGAACACCTGGAGACACTTAAGCAGCAGATTTACGGGAGAGTAATGCACAGCTAAGACAAAGGAAAGTTGGAACAGATGTAATCTGTATCGATCGACTGCAATGAAAGCGGGTGACGTATATGGGGGTGCAAAGGAGAGAGCTGGATCAGTGTCAACCGATACGTGACTTCGTGCCGCTTCTGAAATTATGAACATTCGTGCGCTTTCTTGCATGAACGGAGCCAGTTCAGGGCCAATAATTGATTCCAGTTTTTCTAATTGGGACTTAAGCGGATCATAGTTAGCCAGAACAACGGTGATTTCGGATAATTTCCGTAAACCTGCCTTCGGGACGCCTTCCATTATAATCTTAATTAAATCAGTGTGGACACCAAGGTTTCCCAATCGCTCAACATTGTCATCCGACACACGCATATAATCCAAGAGCAATGCAAATAACTGGCCCCCAGAGGAGTTTTTAATTAAGTTTTTAACATTATCCACCAGAGTGTAGCTGTAGGAGTCGTAAATATTAAGAGGACCGATCAAAACATCCTCCAATCCATCACTACGACAGCTGAAACAATTTGGTAACTCATCCAAAATCTTCTCCAGAACCCTCTCCGCCAGTTCATTGGCGCCTTCCTCATCTTTGCTTGGACACATCAATCGGAAGAGGAGAGTACTGTATAGAAAGCGAAGCTACAAGAGGTAAGGAATTCTTGGCTAGAAAACATGCAAAACACAAGATAAGAAAAAACAAGTCAGGTTCATCAAAAATATACCTGTGGACAAGGACTTTTGAAGAAAATATCATGGGGACTGCTGAAAGGTGAAAATACAGCGACATCTGCAAGGAGTTTTTTAATGGCAAGGTCCTTTTGAATTAAATTCAAGAACAGGTTGATCCATTTAAATCTGAAACATACACACAGATATCCTTGGTAATTGAAAAAAAGAGAAACCAGACATTATTATAAGAGATAGATCTTACGGTTCAAAGCCTTTCTGTTTGAAGTGAAGTTCAAAACAGTAATGAAAGACGAGATTGGCTAGAGAATAGGACACCTCTGGTGAATCAATACATAATTGAAACTGCTAAAAGGTAGAGAATGTAAGAATCATTCTAAATAAGAGATCAGGTTTACGAAAGAATACGCCCACCTTGTCAACAACTCCATACATGAAGGTTTTAAAGGCGTGACTGGTAAGAGCTTTTATATTGAAATACTCGACATCTTCAGCGTAAATTTTTCTTGCAATATGCGCCGGACATGGTGAAACAGTCTGATTGCTCTCCACTGAAAAAATGAAACAGAATCGAATACAAGTGGGGAAATGGAAAGAGGGTTAGGCAGAGAGAGAGGCTCACATAGTGAGAGGGACTGGAGGGAATGTGAAATCTGTGGCACATCGAATGCGTCTTTGAAGTCTTCTCGCTCATAGAAGAGCATGTAGGCACTCCAATAACGCTTAAATGACGCAATAGCAGTGGTACGAGGAGCCGGATTAACACCACCGAACCATTTATCATGTATTATTGCAGGTGAATTCAAATCCACTTCAGATACCTTAGAAAAGGGAAAAAAGCTGCGTCAGTTGCGCGTTAAGTGAGAGGACAAATTCAAAATCCCTTACCTTTGAATCGTTAAACAGATGCCAAAGGTATTTTCCAGTTTTCTGATCCCGACTGCGAATGTATGAGAAGTAGTGACCACCACTGGCTCTACCCGAATGAACAACGACTCCACGAAGAACGTATCGAGTAACCTGTCGGACTAAGTTCGATTCAGCAGCTGGAGAGATCGGTCGACTGTCAGAACCGTTTGTATTTCCCTCCGAAGGTTCATCACGAGATGCCAAACATTCCACTGTATATGGTGCCATATCCAAATTCATCGGGAAAGAAAAGAAATCATCTGATTTCTGAGGAACATCTCTGAAAATATTTGAAAAAAGGTCATAATAAGCATGTTTTACGAAAAGTGGACAAATCAACGCAGACCCACCGTTCATAATCAAAAATGAAGCGTTTCAGATGAATAGTGAGAATTTGAGGAAGACTTTTGATGCATGTCCGTTTGCGAGCGGCCACCTTCTTGTTACATTTCTCACAGAAATAAGCATTGTTCCCCTCTAGCAAGTCACTCTTTACATACTCCTCCAACGATTCCGATAAGGTGGTTCTATTTTGAACATCCACGCTGATTGCTAGGAACGATTCTTCGCGGGAATTGCTACAAGAAGACAATGACAGTAATTGATACAACTTTCCGGCGGAACAAGTTAAGTCACTAAAAGATTGGGTAATATAAACTTGTATATTCATTTAGCGATACTACTTATATCCCGCTCGGTAAGGGGTAGAGATAGTGCAACTCAGACATCCTCTGAGTGTGACAAACAAACAACTGCCAAACAGCATCATTGTGACCAACAAAATGATTCACTAATATAATAATTCCAATGGATACTACTGTCTTGTAATGGTAATTAGAGAGACGAGTTTAATTTGAATAAAATGTACGAAATACTGCACTGGAAAAAAAAACGGTCCACTGTGAATATCACGAAAACGAAGCAACTCATTTTCAACTATCTATCCGTAGTTAAAACTAGGCAAGTCGCAGAGATTCAACTCCTAGACTGTTTCAATTAACGCATGGTTACCAATTTTGCTCTGTAAATTCGACCATTAATCATAAATTTGAACTAAGTTTGCGTTCTAATATATATGCATTGAAAGAGTAACAAATTATTTGCCCAAACAAATAGATTTATACCAGGCATTTTTATCAAGCGTGAGGTCAATATCACCTTATCAATAAAGAAATGAAGAAGCTTGAGTCGAGAAGAGATTTATTTAATTAACCCAAGAAAATAACTTCAACCTTACGCCAACTATCAGGACTGTAACGCTAAAGATAAGAGCAAAGCTATCACCAAATACTGCGAAGTGTTTCAATTTGCTAAAAAACAAACTGTGGCATTACAAAAATACAAACAAATGCTTATTTTCACCAGTCGCTTTCGAAGCTCCGCTCCAGCACGCCCAACATATGCTCTACTGAAAGCTCCACATACTTCTGTCAAAACGTAATCTTGATAGGAGTAAACAAAGAGATTAATTAATGGACTAATTTAGTTGTCTCCTAAATGAGGTTCGCATGTGTAAGATATAAATAGGAAAAACAACGCCAAAATGAGCCTACACTTGGTGACAGCGGAAGCATTCTTTTTGGTCGACGAATATCCCTCCCAGATACTGCTCAATAATTTTGGGTTTTCCACAGAGCTTTATTGCCTCATCAATCGTGTCTACGAAGCAGCTGAAAAACTCCTGTGCGTCGTGTTGTTCATTATAAGCTGTTGGACTACCCCAGAGTCTAGAGAAATGGAAAGGTCATTTAACAAAATTTAAAAAGGAAGGGGAAGGGTTGGAGCAAGATTTCAAACTGACTTAAAATGCCTCCAGAAATGAACAGGTTCATAAAATGTTTGTCGAGTGTAGGCAAGAAAAGCAAACATATCCTGCAGTCCGAAAAGCGAGCATAGCTGAGTTAGCTTCGTCTCATCCATTTCACTTCGCTGAAATAAAGAGAAAGCGGAAATGAAGTTGGCATAGTATCAATGACACCAATGAGAAAAGTCACAGAAAAATTGGAGCTTAGATTACTTGAAATAAGCCATTCAATAGAGATACAAGCATCAGTTATATATACCTAATTATAGGCATCAAATAAAATAGGAACTTATGAGCTGGTGGTGCAGCACAGGCATGCTAATTATACTGAGGAAGAGTTACATATTATATTTTTCACTAAATAATCACTGTTAGTATATTTACGAACATTGATAACCTCGCATATCCTGCCGATGAAATAAAAAACTAAAGGACTCTTACAAAATAGGAAAAATATCTCAATACTTATTCTACGAGCTTTAAAAATTTTCAACTGCTAAATCGAGAATGTAAAATCAATACATACGATAAAACCATAAGTTGAGTAAAGCTCAGAAATGTTAACTCCGCCCTCTTTGAGGGTCTGCAGAACCGGAGCAGAGAGGATAGCGTTGCGAATTGGAATGATGGCAAACACCTGTTGGAGGACGGCGTTCATATAACACAGGGAACCAGGATTCTTAAGACCAACATAAGAGGGACCAACATCGATCCATTCTTCTGTTGATTCAGATTCGACACTATCACTAAAATTTTTCTCCTCTACGTTCTCCCACGAAAGCCACATCGATGATGCTGTAACGATGAAAAATCAGGAAATTATATAATTGCTACTTCTATTGAATCAGTAGCAGGTAAAATTCAACATGCCCTCGAAGAGGAGATTGGTCAACCGATCGGCAATGAGTGGCATAAATAATGTAGGCGAACGAAGCATCAAATGACCCAACAGACTGAAAGCACAGCTAGCCACGGAAGGAGGTGGTGGGGCCAAGGCTTTGCAAATTGATACTAGAGCGCTGGCCGATGTTAGAGCTTCAGATGTTGCTGAAGGCTCCGATTTATGCAGCCACAATTCATTACGACGCACTGCCGCTGGAAACAGTATTGACGTTATTATTGTCTAAAAAGAAGAATTTTCAATAACGCATTGGTGTTAAGTCAATATAACTTTCAGAAATAAAGCAAATCACTTACGTCTAAGAGATTAAGGTCAACGTGACCCTCGACACTCGAGTCAAAGATATTATCATCCTGAAATTTAATTAAGCAAGTGCACAGCCGCAGATGTGAGGTAACCAAGTCGGGGATCATGAAGTGAGTTGGAGTAGGGAAATTTTCCCCTTCAACAGTTGAATTTGTTTTGATCTACACACATAATGAGAATCAGGTGAAGGCAAATACCTACCGCCTTAATTAACCAGTTCCACTCATCAACAAATATTCGGGGAATGAAAGATGGGATGTGATTAAGTGCGACCAAATGCCCAATTATCCGCAAGAACAATCTAACGCCTTCTGAACAATGGAGTGTGTTATCATAATCAGCCTCCTGGAATTATAAAAAAAACACAAATAAGTGCCAAAAAATATCTTCAGCAACATGATATAGAGAGAAAAGTTACATTTATGATCTGGACTAGATACTTAAGCATGAATTCACATATTTCCGGCACGGAAGTATGGGAATTGAAAGACATCTGACCGCAGGATATCACAGCATGCGCAGAGACAGCCGATAGGCGTCGGATGTTGGTAGAGGAAGATTGAAAAAGGACGGATCGAAGGAAATCGAGCCAACTTTTGAGGACTTCGTCGTCACTGCGACAAGCAATCAAGTCAGCATCGGGAGATAGGGAAAGTAGGTAGGTAAGTGACGATATTGCAGAGGTGGAAAGACATCCGGGCGTTCGACCAGATTGGAGATTAAGCAGATGGGGGATCAAAGCATTATTCGGATCAATTTTGTCCTTTGTCGGTATGAGCATACGAAGACAGTCAACGGTGAGGAGATTCGTGTCCCATTGGCCGACATAAAAGAAGGTCTGCAGAGCAGCGGGCTTGAGACCACATGTTGTTGAAAAGGTACATGTCACAGTAGATGCATCTGCAGGTTGGCTTGTGAATGTGGTTACTATTTTAAGAAACACACAAAACTGGTAAACACGACAAAACACGAAATACATTTTGTTTGTCGGTGCGCGCGTCATGTGGCAGCTAGTTTCAAAATCAAATAAATATATTGTGCTGATCTTGAAGAGATCAAAAAGGTTATTATATCAAATTATGAATTAGGTAAAATATGTGACTTTGCAACGAGTGCTTTGAGCAACAAATTTTTATATTAATTCTTTGCTAATCGGGAAAATTTTGTTATGCATTATCAGTCTGACCAAATAAGATCATTAAAAGGAGGTAGATCTGTATTAGGACGATTTCCATTAAGAGCATACAAATCACCTCAATTATTTTTCGGCAGTTTAACAAAATGAGAGATCAAGTGTGGAGAACAAGTAATTACTTGAAATCTAGGTGTTCAAGAAGGGTTACAGAGAAAAGAGAACATCTGTAATCAATCACATTTCCGGGTGAGATAATTCAAAATCTGGCACATTTCTGCAAAACTAGTAATTAACTTCTGTAATCAAATATGGTCTAAAATTAATGCCCAAACTCGTATCGCTGAGGGCAATTACCCCGTTTGTAGATGGTCAATTTGGTCTTCCATTACTCAGCACAGGTGACCATTGAAGGCGCAAAATTAAAGCATCAAACTCTGAACATGTCAACTAAAGGTGAGAGTGATGCCAACGCCCAATCCCTAAACTTTTTCGTTTGATACATGTTTTCTTTTGCTATCAAGTAAATTAGAAATGTTTCCTGGCTATTAAAAGGCGAAATGTGCCAGTTGTAAATCGTAGATTATACCAACTAATAAATCTTAAGATGAAAGTAAACAAGTTTTTTCTTTACATGTGTATCCGACAAGAAGTCTTTTTAAGAGAACAGAACTCATTACCACTCAATTAGTAAATAGTTAGACATTTCAGGTTAATTTATAAGTTGTCTTTTAATGTTATTTCACATAACCCCAAACTGTATACCTTATAAATTAACAGGTATTTAAACATTTCTAACAAAGAACGCGAGTTTCTTGAATACTCTTTAGATCGACTTACCCCTTGGAGAGATGCATCCACTGTCCTGTGAAGGAGCGAGATTAGCTTTCAATGCTAAAGAAATGTCGGACTCAGAAAGGACAGGAGAACCAATGTGGGAGGCCGAGTGAACGGAACTGATCATCCAAATGATGTCTCGCAGTTTTCTACATGACTGTGCGGGCACTGCCAGCCAACGTTTGCAAATTTCATCACGATCCACCTACAGAGAGAGGGTCAATAATTTGTTAGAGATATGCATGCTTACAATCCAGTGTTAAGAAGAAATAATCAATTAGCGACTCTCTGATCAGTGAATCCAACTCCAAGAAACCTATAAGAAAAGCATCGCATTTACCTATACAAGGTTATTTGCTGTCACTTTTGCCCATAACCTCCTTATAGTGATGTCCCAACTATAAAATGGAAGTTGCAAAGATCTGTGATTCAAAAGATGCGAACGATGTCACCACCAAAACTATAAAACTTCGGGTTTACGAATTTTAACTGGTGTGAAAGTTTCTCTTTTGGAAAGCGACATATAGTACAACCCATCCAACTACCTTAAAATCGATTCACCAGCAGAAAGCAACGACCTGAAATAAATCAAGTCTTAAAGGCATTTTGATAAAATAATCTAAACAATATTCGTAAATACTGATTAATTATTGAATTAAAGGAGTAAAGAGGCACTAACCTCATGTGATCGAGCATAGATGGCATAAGCCTGAGCATATTTAGCCATGATAGAATCACAAGAGGGCATTTCAGACTGTGCCACCATTTGACAAAGAGTGAACAAGCCGCAGTAATGCGGGTCTTCAACGACCATTACCTCTTTTAGAGAGTACATACAACAATAAAGACAGAGATTAACCAGTCGACATATCCACAGAAAAAATAGTCTGGATAGTGGCCTTGTAGATAAAGCTTTGCTGTTCTGCAGTACAGAAGATGAGAGGAGCGTCGATAAGCCACCATTCTGCAAAAATGAACGCTAAATAAAAAGAAAAAAGAAACAAGATTAACTAAGAGAAAACAGTGAGAATGAGAATGAGGAATAGCACCCACCATATGAAAGAAAACTTCTTCAGAAAAATCGATGTGTGCTGGATCACTGGTTTTGGCCAAAATAGAGGGATACAAAGTGGCGTAAATAACCTAAAGGAAATAAAACCCTTCAGAAGAGCCTACCTGGAGGAAGTACAGTTGTTGAGTAATACCACCATGTTCAAAATCATCAAATTTCTGTCGAGTGGAACAGGAGAGATTTAAGGCACAGGGTGAGGTGTTCAAGAGATCTTTGAGTCTGTTCAACTCGATCGGTGATACAAAACATGTCTGAAGTGCCTCCTGGTAGGTCAAATTGATGGGGATAGAGAAAAGAACATCAAAAACCCCATCACGAAGTTCGCCCATATCTAAGAAAACAGCCATGTTTCCAATGTCGAAAAGAAGTCGAACAAAATTCGAATCCTCCGATATGATGTAATCTAGTCAAATAACAACAACCGATGATAACAGAAATCTACCTGGTAAATTAGTCTCCATAAATATGCTTGGCATTTCCCCATCCGAATGATCGAAAGGTTCAAGGTCGGATTTTAGAGAGTTTTGAAGAGATGAAGAGGAGCCTAGCGGAGATGATCGGGATGAACTATTTTCATCATTTCCTCCAAGAGCAGAAGGAGGAGAAGCAGAATCAGCCTCTTCCTCCCTCTCATGAATAGGGGAAGAGGAGAATGGGGAAGAGCGGTTACCTGGCGAAGAAGAGGACTCACTTAAGTTACTTCTTTGTGGAATTTCCTCCTCAACGGGCTCCTCTATGACACGTTGGAATCCGCGTTTTGAAGACAATAACAGCATAGCATCGAAACTGACCCTGCATTTCATTAAAGTTACCATAAATATTGTTTTTAATTAGCATTATCGACGCCAAAAATCTTGTTTTTTTCAGGACTTACGAATTAGTCGTGTCTTCCTCAATAAATAAAAAGTCACAAGAATTAATGAGGAAATAGGTTGAAAGACTGGTATTGAGGGATATATTGGTAGGAACTTCTAGCTTAACGGCAAACTTGTCAATAAGACCAGCCAACTTTGCATCTTTATTAACTTCATCATCACTTTCAGAGAAAAAGTTTGATGATGAAAAAATATCCATTAGACGCAAGGTGAGCATACGCTGTCGCAAATTGTAAAGCGTCTCGTTCGCGTGTGACTCTATGTATCGAACTGAGGAGGAATACTGAAATCCTCCACTCGCACCGATTCTGATCAACTCTTTATCGACGTCTGTGCCTTCCACAACCGCCTCAAAGTTGACTTTAACACGTAACGCGGATCCACACCAAGACCTTTAAAATGAGGATAAATAATAGAAATAGAGAACTAATTAAAGTAGATATATATATATATATATTATATACGAACTGGAAAAGAGGCAGTCTTGAGCGAAGGGCCACAAAATTACGCTCACTCTCAACAAGGAAACACCGAAGAACGCGAATTACTCGATCAATAACCATCAAGTCCTGTTCAATATCCCGCACAAATGTGGTTAATGCACTTTGTTCATGAAAAGCTGAGCCATAGATTCTGCACAAGCTGCCATCTGCAGAGGTGATACCATGAGTTCGTAGATTCTCAAGGATCTATCGTGGAAGAAATTTTTCCATGTGACATTTAATCCAAGAGACGATAAATTAAGACAATATGGGACCAACCTTGTTAAAGCTAGATGAGAGAAAGTCACGACATTTGTTGATGAAATTGGAACCCAATGTACTACTCATATGGGTTTTAACGAAAATATCCAGGAGCATTTCAATAGCAATTTGAGCCACCTTATCATTAGCTATCAGAACAATATTCCAAAGATAGTCGATTCCCATCGGATTATTGGGATCAATAGCGCTTTCCCCGCTCTCAATATTAACGTATACAAAGAAATCCTTGAAGAGCCTGAAAATAATTTTAAGTTGTGCTGAGTTGTTACGTAAATAAATTAAAGTTCAAGTACATTAGATATAACATTAATCAATCAACAATTTGGCGATTCAGAACAATAAGATTCCGGTTGACTTCAGCATTACAATTAAAAGAAACAAAAATGTGTCAGCTGTCCATAGTTACGCAGAAGCATCGGCAGCCGGATACGACGGTACACTAAATAGCTATTACACACTGATCAATAAACTGAAAGGGCCCCCTAGCTTTGAGTACCTCAATGTACTTTTTCAAGGTGATCGCGGTCCATATCACATTAAAAACAACTTCCAACCACACTAAGATAGCTTACTCTATACCAGCGGGAGTGAAGAGCTCCGGTTTGATTTCCATTACATTCTTTTGAAAGAAGATAGTAGCAAAGCGGCGGACCAGACGATTTGTAGCGGGACTAAACCATTTGAAACTGATATTGCGACCTTCGATGGTATCTGAAAATGAAGAAATGCCTCCAACAAGTGAGTCAGTGTCATTGGAGGAGGTTTCATGATCCGCCGCCTCCGCCATTACATCAACAATAAGACAATTCCATAACTGGTTTAACTGCGTGATCGTCAAGCACTCATCCGACTCTTTACCGAGGAAGTATATCAAATTAAGTCGATCACGAATCTGACAATAATAGGATGTGGCGTGATGAAAGGATTCGGAAGATGTGGACTTTAAAGCTGAAATCGATTCAAGTGTATTTGTAGTCATCTCTCCTCGACTTAGCGTTGAGGTCGTAGACGGAGCCTGTGATGACACCGATTCTAATCCATTCGCTCTTGAACCTAGAAAGAGACAGAAAATTGATGAATGAGAGAAAAGAAAGAACTAGTCAAATCATCATTGAAAACTTACTTTTGATGTGCTTATCCACAAATTTTTTAAGACCCTTAATACAATCATCGATAATTCCCCTTGATATAATCCTCTTTAAAAACTCCCTCTTATTAACATAGTCCAGCAAGAGAAACTACAAAGAAAACGTCAAGTTATGTACAGATTAACAGTGAGAAACGTAGACTTACCACTTTAACCATTTGACGAGCAGCACAATCTACAGCAAAGTCATTCGTATTGCTTTTGATGATTTCAGAAAAATCCCCGAGCCAACGCTCCACAAAACCGAGTTCAATTCGAATAGTGGTACTAATAACCTCATAATGAGCCTCTAAAGCTGCTGAATTGATATCCGGCAAGAGGAGGGGTCGGATACTCAGCTCCCAAAGGAATGTAGCGGCATTTTGAGCTAACCCTTTTGGATCCTCTGCAACTAGACGAGGAATTAATCGAATAACACGTTCCTGCTGTTGTTTAGGTGATCCAAGCAGAGTCGCCTAAAATACGACAGATTACGCCATAATACGCAATATGTCTAGATAATTACATACACAAGTGCATATATGCATACCTTGAAGGAGTCAAAAAGTTGATCAAGATGTTTGGCGGAGAAGTACTTAACAGATTGAATAATAAGAAACTCGACATTCTGAGCTATTACATCATGTCTTCCAGTTTGGGTGCGCCAAATTTCATCCAAGTCTCCCAAACTCAAAGCATCATTTTCGAGCAGAAACCTCACTATCCGAGCCACCTTCTTCACATATTGCGGTTGATGCAGATTCTCTCGCAACAGATTTGATAAAATCTACAATCATAAAGGAAAACAGAATACAATTGTGTCAACGACTTAGCCACAATCCACATGCACACGCACACGCACACACACACACACACACACACAAGATTGCGTAATATATCTAATTTCTAAAAATACCAGGCAGAAATTAGCAACAAAAAATCCATTTACACAACCTCTTTTAAGAGAGGACACTAAGCTTACCTCATTCGATTTAAGACAATCAAGAAGCTTTTCCTTGGGGATGTAGGAATTAACAGAGATTCGATTTGAGGCCTCAATATTGTTATTGATTTCAGTTAGGGCGCTCATTTTAGCTCCAAAGAGATCTATCTTTATGACTTTTAAGATCAAATCAAGATGAATATTGTCGACTTCGTCTTGATTAAAAGTCGAACTTTCAATACTACACAAATGCAAGATACGAATTATGCTGAAATCGCCAAGAAAAGAACTCCGCTGATTATCTCGAAGTAATTGACGAATATCACCTTCGGTGAGACACTTTATCACATCCAACACTATATCCTAGGGGAAGAATATAGAGCCTCAGTTTTTTTAAAAATAAATTAAGACAGAAAAGACAGAGGGAGACTGAGGTTCAACGTACGACGATTGGGGAAATATAATATTTCCTAACGTCATTGCCGATCATATTTGAGCAAAGTCGAAACGGCCTGAGGTAGGTGTAAATCACTGGAACGGGTATTGGTTTTTCTTGAATGTGCCGAAAACGACCTAGAAGATTATCAAAACCACCACATCTTCCAAACAAGTTGATAAAGTCGGCCAAAAAAATTTGACATCCAAAGTTATTTGAGTTGCAATATATCTAAATAAGAGTTAATGAAAAATGAAAACAATCTACCGTGACATCAGACTGTTCTGCAGAAGAATCTAACTCCGGAAGTTTCGATGTAATGAAGTCAAATCGTTCGATATAATTAAAATCATTGCCAAATCTAACACACTTTCTTGTATGTGAATCTTGATTACAACGCAAATTAAAGCTACAAAAGAGCATGAGAACGAAAATAAATCGTTACTTTGATTCAGGATTAAACATTGGTTCCACAACGCGAAAGATATCTACGTTATCCCAACCCGCTAATAGAGCAAATATCCGAACAGTAAGAAGACAATGTCCAAAAATATAATGCTAGAGAAAAAAGTTAAACTGAGAAAAACTCTTACATTTATTATATCTTCCCAATTTTGACCAACTTTATCACACAATAACTTGTCAAAGACATTAAGAGCAACATCTTCGAGAAACTGTTTGAAATACGGACACTTGTCATAATTTCCGCTTTCAGCAAGTGCATTGCAAGCTAACAATACTTTTTCTAGAGAAAGGTCTGGTTCGACTGGGACTGACCAAGAAAAGGCTGTAACACATCTCGACAAAATGAGTAAGTCATTTGCAGGGAAAGTAATTTCATCAGAAGAATCAGATTCATTGAATAATTGTGGGAGGATTGGTGGTGAATCAGGTCTCTCAGACTCGATTATATCAAAGTTACAATCTTCGTTATCAGAATTCATTGTGCCTACAAAATATGAGAATAAATATTGCATAAATCCATTCTTAGATTTCATAAAAGCACATTTGAAAAAGTAAGAAGATTGCATGCATATAAATTTAATGAAATGGAAAAATTATTTATAGTGTAATTCATTACACTTAAAAAGAAATAAACAAAGAATTAATATAAAGAATGAGGGCATTAATTTTTATAAGTCAAAATACTATTCGAACAGTATTCACAAGCAAATAGCAATGTCAAATAAAATATAATCATAACCAACCAATGAAATCAAAACATCTACAATAACTTGTAGTGCGCGCAAACAATTGTTATCTATTCGAATTTCTTTCCGGGTGGTATATTTGGCAGATATTTTGCTTTTATAATAAAATGTTAAAAGCCAATTTATGTATAGCTTTACTTAGCCATCAAGGACTTTCAGTTTAAATTTTTAATGTAAAAATAATTGCTTACCGGTTTTAGTAGAAATATTGTATAATTCGTTGAAGGTAAAATCTGGAAATATCATATCAAGCAAGTTTTCTGGACTTGGATTTATGTTGCGACAATGCATAAATATATTCGTTCCCTTTGAATTTGTCGAAACGCACATCAAAAAGTGAATTGACAATTATTTATTTCTAACCCTTGTAATATGATAATAAACAGTAACTAGTCATTTATAAAATGTTTTTGGATGTTTTAGAGAACACTTAAGTTTTCATTTCCATCCCGCTCACATGACCAAGAAAATTATCCGTTTGCGTAGAAAGTTACTTATTTGAGGACTGACAAATGCAGCTTTGAATTAGTAATTTCCATTTATTCAATATCGCCTCAAAATGCTGTCATATTTTACTGAACTCAGAAGCCGTTATTTTCTATTAATTGGCATGATTAATGAAATCCATGTGATCGTTAGTCTTTTATCTCCAAGGAATTATGATCTTTTAGTGACTAGGAAATTGTGATTTTAACAAATCTATTGTCTCTCTCCAATTGTTCCTTCATCCATAAAATGCCAGGGAAGATTACCGAAGCATTAAACGGCTTTGAATCAATTGATATCCGCATTCCAAAATAGTCGTTCAATCCATTTTACAGTAAAGTAAATGTAACTTTAAGTAATCATTGTTAATTAGATTAGTCCAACCATTTCTTTCGTGAATTTTAAACAGTCTGTCATATATTTCGTTTATCCCCATCAGCTGTGTCTAATTTTATTTGACCCTCACGCCCTTAGAGTTTTATCCAAACAAAATTTGATGTTATGTTCGGAAAAGCTATGTTGATCTGATCACAGGAATAGTTTTGCCACAGCCAGCAGACGTCTATCATCACCTAGCGATTAGAAATGATTGACTGGCGATAAAATCTTCACTACAGGGTCCACGGGCGATCTAACTGTGTGTCTGCGTGTTTGTGCATAGATACCTAAGCACGTGCCGATCATCACGCCTAGACATCGATGACGAGACATGACTGACGTCTAACAATGAAATGTTTTGCATATAAACCTGATTTACTTATTAATAAATTTGGTGTCTAATCTACCACCTGCGAGCTAATCTGGCGACATGAATGGTCAGACTTATCCCATCTCTTCGATGGATGTGGCCCCGGTAGACCCAAGGTTATCATTACTGGTATAGTTCGAAATATTATATTAATTTATTACTCATGGGCTTTCATTCAAATTCAGCATATAATCAATGAAAGTGATATTGTAACGAATCATCAGCAAATTCTTTTTCTTATAGACATTCGTGTCAGCAACTAACCAAAATATTTAATGAATGCTCTTATACCGCAGTAATTCCTAATCCGCATTTTTCATTTTAAACACTATGATGGCTATATTCCTCTTTTTTCCTATTCAAATTCACGCTCCCAACTTGATTTCACTCTCTCCTCCATATTTCCAAAAATACGCTTAAATGTTATCTGATTTTGTTCGTCACTTATGCGTCATTGTGTTCTTTGTTCATTTGTTTTCATATTAGTATATACTCATTAGCTCTTGTTTTGGCCTCTCTTTCATCTCACTGCTAAGAATTGTCAGAA
This sequence comes from Hymenolepis diminuta, assembly GCA_900708905.1. NCBI lineage: Eukaryota > Metazoa > Platyhelminthes > Cestoda > Cyclophyllidea > Hymenolepididae > Hymenolepis > Hymenolepis diminuta. The sequence continues at coordinate 184,819 of CAADRB010000049.1, read as the reverse complement.
CATAACGCAGTGGAACTCTGATATTTTCTTTGTTTTTTGTTAGAAAACACGTCCTCTGATCGTGAATTACCAAGTTCCATAATGCAAGCCACCTGAAATTATTGGAGCCCAGCTTTGTAACAGCTCTTTGTGGAAGTTGTGAAACATCACTTCTACCTCTTTTCCATTGTAATAAGTCCAGTTGTTTAAATATTGTGTCAATAATACGAATTGGACGATAGGATGCATGGCCTACATATTCTAGTACACAGAAGAAAAGCTCTGCAAGTCTTTGTCATTTCTTCTCCTTTAAATTGTAATTTTTAGTTCCGATTGTTATAGTAATGCAAACGTTTTCCTCCATTTTGTTTATCAGCTTTAAATTTGAAATAAATATATGAAAGTACACGTCTGACAGCGTAAAAGATAAGAATGCTATTTTTCATTATGATTTTCGAGACCAATCATTGAATATGGGGATCGATGAAATGCTTGTAGATCTCCGTTCCAACTACGATCATGCCATGGCCACCAGTATCTTGAACTAGTTTTGCACACACTGGTGTAACAGAGAAGAAACTGGCCAGGCTACAGTTTTCAGTTTCAGGAATATTAGATAAGAAAGAGACTGGGTCAGTGGCAGGACACTTATATTGAAAAATGAAAAGAAAATGTTTTTGCCCCTTTTGAGTTAACTTTGCAATAAGATATCAGAGCTTAGTGAACAGATATTAGATAGAGACATGGAGGCAGAAAACTAAGTAAAATCGGCAAGAGAACTGAAATAAATATAAGTAGTAAATAATATTTACTATAATATAAATAATGAGTAGTAGATTATAATAATATACTGACGGGCTAATGTCAGTAAGCCTGTCGGTATAACTGCAACAATGATTCAGTATTGTGGGACGCATGACGCTAACAAGGCTGATTGAATCACGTGCGCTAGAACTCACTACGGGAAGTGCGGACATGCAACCGGTCGCGTAGAGAACATGTGCGGCCGTGCGTGCAGAGACCTCCTCAACCAATCAGCAATCAAGATCCCTGCAGCCTAGCATGGTTTTGTATTTAATGACTAAGCTTTTGCCGCACAAAAAAACAATGGAGTGGTCAGTAAACTCTCTCCACTCAGCATCTTTCTGGTTCTTACCACTTTTGGCATAGCTTAGCTAACTTGGGAGTGAATTAATAATAGAGGACTGCTAGAGGCTATTCGGACTGCTTAGGAGGATTACTTATGTGTAGCAAAGACTTACTGGTGTAGCATCCACTACAGTATAATAAGTATGCGAAAGGTTGAGGAGCAATACCTTCAAAGACAAAATATTAACAGCAATGGCTATTTGTTAAAAATACAAGTTTTTCTGCATGACCAAGCGTCTAGGAATTAAGGGGCTAACTACCGTCAGACGGATGACAGTTTTATTTAATCGTCCTGTTCAAGTTAAAATGTCAAGACCAAAATACTGACGCATACTACATGATAGAACATGGACAAATAAAGCTCAAAGCCGTAGTGTTTTCGTCTCTAAGTCACAAATCAACCCTATCGGTACAGAGGCGCACACTGGTCCTAAAAACTTGATAGATATTTACGATAAAATTGTTATCAGTCCGGCGATGAGGAGAACAATCTATATTCACTTTTTAAGTGACTTGAATGTAATAGCAGCTTACTAGAGAAAGGGCACACAATGCAATGTAATACGGGTGTCTGAATGTAAATTGCGGGGTAGAGAACGAAGCACGAGAATATCGGAAGCCCCATGAAGCTCATTTGGACTTCTCGATGTTATCTGCAAATCCTCGAACGTTGGTTGATTCTTCTTCCGTACCGAGAGGGGACAGTCATACTAACGTAGATCGTGATTGAGCGGTTGACTACTGCCATTCTGATTGGCTGATCAGGTTCATGATGGAGCCTCTCTTACGTGCTACTTATAAATCTTTATTGAATTTAAAATATTTGTCTTAGAGTAATTGCATTTCTGTCTTATCCTTCTCCCCGAATGACTCAACTGTGGCATAAAAAATCATAACGAGATGCCAAACCCCTTAGTATTATAACAGTGTAGAAAGTCAAACTTTATAAAACTGTCGATATACCATTAAGGAGACCGTTTGTCCATTGCGAAACAAAACATATTTTCTATGTCCTAGAAGAGATAACACAATTGCTAGTGTACGATCATTAATGGGAGAGGTTTTAAGTATTTATTTCATGCTTCGCAAAGGCATCCGATTTCAATATTCTCCGCCTCAGGTATTGCCATGCCGAGCGCAGGAAACTCCCAAAGTAGAAAAGCGGGTTGAAGGGCAAGGGAAAAGTTAAGCGTAGGTGGAAAATAATTTGCATTCATTTATTGTTGTCCTTATTAAGCAGCATAAGCTAACCAAAAATAAAACCAAGATGGCAGGACCCTCCCCCTAAGGACTGTTACTCGTGTTCTATAATACACGTCACCCTCCTAATAATTTAATGAAGTCCCATTAAATGTGTGCCTGAGTTCTTAAAGACAGTTTCAATTATCATAATAGAGTCGTCTACTGTTCAGGTATGTTCTCGCTGTCGGCTTGTTACTTCCATAACAATTATGCGATAAGAGAGATTTGTTACTATTCTACTCTCAATTTGTCTGGATAAAAAGGACAGCTTCTGTGAGAAAGTTCGTTCATTCCACTGTATTCAAAATTTAAAAAAAGAACCTACGAGACACGTCGAAGTTGAAAAAAAAGCGGCGAGAACCTTGCTTTGAAACTCTCACTTTATTTCTGATTAAAAATTGCAATAGACATTGATTCGAGAAACTAAAGAATTCTCGATCGTTGTCAGTTACTCATCATTTAGAGTCATCGCATGAAGGTAGGACATTAGTGATACCGTTCCCTGGGCTATGAGAAAGCAGTCTGTCTTATCTACGACTGACTCGGCTTCCTCTATCAACATTAAACATTGAACCACCGCAAGGTATTAGCGTGAAGACAAGCCTATAGTAATAATTCATTAATTGAAAAATATTTTGTCTAAAAAGATAATTAATTTAACAAGGAAATGTAGGAAGCAATTATGTATTTACAAGGATTCTCGATAGAATTTATTTCAATAATGTAAGCAATTAGCCACAAGAATGCGCATCAGTTCTCCATTTCGAGCTATCAAGGCCTCCTTCTCTCTTTTAAGGGCAAACAGCTCAGCCGAATTTGCTGATGCTCCTCCATTAATACCATCTACTCCCTCACTGAAATCACTTGTGGTTTTAGTAGCGGCATAAGCAGTAGACAAGGGGACCTTTGATCGAGGGAAATCATCCTGGTATATATCTTCGAGGTAACCCTTAGTCATACGGTGCTAGAGGTAAAAAGAATAGACTGATCTTCTTAACAACATAGACTACTATATGTGATAAAGCAAAAAATGCGAGTAAAATAGTCCAATTTAGAGGTAAAAAGAGTGTAGTGTAATGATGTGCTCCCATATACTATCTACTCATATTTGTGTTCTCTTCCTTACGCACCCTATCTCTTTCCCAATATATGACCCCACTAAGAGCAGCCTGTGAGTCACCTTAAAAGTGCATGGTCACCTCTTTCTCCATAGAGCCGGTTCTATTTGCAGACCTTGTCCTTCCACTCTTCTCTGAAAGTTTATCTATCCAGTAAAATATAAAAATACACGTCTCTGATACACATAAAACTTGTCTTTCCCTATTGTGGTTTCTGATCTTTTATAAACTAGTGTCATCATGAAGAAAGTAATGAACTGGAGGTGTTATTACCTAGACATACTCTACTCTCCAAGCTCTAAGCTAAATCATATCCTAGTAATATTGTTAATAACAACCGTTTAGATAAACAAATCAGATACATCTGACGACGAGAGTAATAATTAAAGGGAGTAGGCATATTAAAAGAAACTGAAGTCTGGATACCACTGCCGTCATCTCGATACATTTGTCTCTTAAAATCGAAAAGATTTTCCAATTGAATCGCCCTTAATGAGACTGATTCATTTTCATACTCTCCGCTTGGCACCCCATTTATACAAACAAAAATGCTTTCTAAATTTAAAGATCCTAATGATAAGAATTGATTTGGAGTCATAGTATATAGAAAAGTTTAAACCTACACGCTTAAGATTTGATAATTGCATGTGGAGAGTATCATCCATTTGCCATCCCATATGTCGTTTGATGGGTTGTATTGTGTCAAGAACATCCCTACTCTTTGCTCGCAGACTGTCTGTGGATTCCTCTCGTACTGACGTTGTCTGAGCATCAAGCAACCACGAGGGGCGGGGCAGCAGTATGAGGCTTGTTAAACGAGGAGCGGCGCTGCCTGAGGGAAACAGGGAGAAGCGCTGCAGGCACACCAGAGTGGAGTCCTGACGAAGTACTTCTACGAGACACCCTCGCGTACTCACAACAAGAAGAGGAAAGTTGGAATCGATCGGGCTGGCACAAATACTTGTTATTGCCTTTTCTGTTGAAGAAAGCCTACAAAAAAATAAAAATAGTAATTACTATAAGAACCTCCAAAATTTCATTCAAATGAAAACTAGAGCGATTAACCATTCAGCGTACTTTCTTTGAGAAAACCTTAGTTTAAACCAATTAGCTGCCCGTATATGTAACGTCCGAAGTAGCACCAACACTCAATATTTGAAGCAAGGATAAAGTGAGATAAGCGTTTTTCTTACCATCCAAATAGCTATAAATAGACAGTAGAAATACAAATACAAACATATACAAGCTTTAGTAATAGTAATATCGAAGACTAGATCTCTCTGTATAATTCGAATCTTTGATATGACCCTCATGATCAAATGCATCAAATGAATTACTAAAAAGAAGCTATATATTTTGGTGTGAAATGATTTAAATGAGAGTGTAATAAGAATATAAAGCATATCCATCTAACAAAAAGTGGATCTTGTTTTTGTAATAAATATTTGACTCGACTGCATCTGAAAATAAAAGGAAGTTTGTAACAACTAACTACAGAAATGACACCATACTCCAATCTATTAAATTCATGCTATTTCAAATGTTTTCTTTCTTGCTTTTCGATCAAATAAGAATTGTATTATGAAGTCCACTTAAACGTTTGCCTGTAAAACAGACCCTCAGGGCTATATTCACCCAGCTGTCTATAATAAAACTAAAAAAACCAAATCAGGTAAGTTAAGGGGGCAAGGAACACTGCTAATAAGTAGATTTCTACATTTTAAAGCTAAATCCGTACGTTTGACTTTCCTCTTCCCATGATAGATATAGCAAGTGTGCTTGAGCTTAAACGAACAAATTTCTAAATCAGTTTAAAAACAGTAATATTTAAGATTGAACGTGAGTGTACAAATTAATCATTGCCAAAGTGGTTTACCATTTTCGAGGTGTTCTAGAGGCATGAGTGAAACGATGAATGGGACTGTAACAAAGACTATGGCAAAAAAAATATAAGAGGAAGTGAACATACTCTGAGTCAGTAAAGCATCTCCGAAATGAAACTTCACAAGAGGTAAGGTTCTAAAAGACGAAAAAATACAATTTAAATTGATATTTCAAATAGACAGATAAGAACAAACCATTGGATCTCGCAGCCAAACAGAGTGTAGGATGCCATTGTCTGTTCCTGTAAAAATGTACCGATCGTCTTGGGGTAGAGCACAAATGCACAGAAGGGCTCGAGACTCCAGAAGGGTATTGTACAAAAGCTTACCAGTCTCCGCTCCAAACAACTGCAAAGCAACAGAAAAGATGAAAAAAATGTGTGCTTTGAGGTTTGTGTCTAAAAAATAATTGACATCTGACAGAACGCCGACAAAATATCTCGATGCTGCAGACGTGGGATGAGCAATGAACATCTCTCGTAGTTGCCCAGGCATCTACCCGGCTAATCAATATGGCTATGCTGGCCCGAAAATCAAGAGCAACTCTCGACAAAACTCACATCGGCAGAGACAATGGGCTGATCTTCAATCGGTAAATATATTATTTCACTTCTGCTTTCTTTTTCCGGGTCTAAATCAACTGTACCGTAGCAATACCAAATCGGAAGTCAGATCATGGTGGCTCCCCGGCATTACTTTACAAAGACTTTAATATTTAGTCTTTGTGAAGTGAGTTAGAAAAAACCAACTATATAAACCTCTGACCGCGAAAGCGTACAATCACCCAATCAATTGTGAGTATGCGAGCAATAAGTGATAAGGAAAAAATAGATAAGCGTAAGATAAAAGAATTCTTATAGAATAATGAAGATAATCTAAAAAATGAAATAAAGGATATCCTAAAAATTTCAAGGTGGTACACAAAGAAAAAAGCTACCGATAATTTTCTAATAACTAAACTCAATGATAAAATCGACGTATTTCATTACACGAAAACGTGTGTGTAAATAGAAAAGAATATTTTCTAAAATAAAGCAATTTTAGTTTGAGTTGGCCAAAAAAATTTATATACCCAATCTTAGACAACAGACATTATAGACAATTTTTGTGATTTTAAAACAAATGTTAGTACCTCTGGCGTTTAAAATCACTAAATTGAATCAGAATTTCATTCACACAATGAATGTAATACTTCATTAAAAATTTGAATAATGAGGATTAGAGATTAAAATCACGATTGATCAAACACTAGAATTCAAAGTGAAGCAAGTATCTTGGAGTCCACTGTTCCTCCATGTGTATGTTTGAGATTAAAGTCTGGTCAATACTAAAATGCTTTCTAATCAGATACTAAATCAATCTGCACATCTCAAAAAGTTTGTTCGTAAAAAAAGCTTCCAAATAAGTTACAAGATTTCGACATTACTTCAGGTAGCCCTAGTGTATCTCTCATAATGACAGCCTCGATGGTATGTATAATTGCATAGTATTGTACTGTTAGTACATAAGTTTATAATGATGACAGAAATCAACTTTTACGTATAATCTACCTTGAGACCATCAGTTCCGGCACATGCAACCATCCGCCCATCAGCAACAAAAGCACAAGCAGCGAGACCCCGACTGGCCTCCACTACATACCACAGAGGCTTATGGTGCGACGTGCTCGACTCTCCAAAATTTGTATTGCCGATATTAACGTTGTCATCAAGAGAGAGAAGGGCAGGCCAACAAGCAACAAGCCCAGATGTGTCTGAAGAGAGAAGAAAAGGCAGAGGAAGAGCTGCGTGACAGCGAGCCCGAGAGATAGTAAGGGCTCCAATAGGTGCCATATGGCTGGCCTCAAGTACTGCTATCAAGCATCCGCCACATGTCTGATATACATAAACACTCTTCTCAATTGCCACATACATAAAGTACCCGTCATCGGAGAAAACAAGTGCGTTAACAGGGCCTTTAGTTGTAATACGCTTGAAGGAAGAATTCTAAAACCGAACAAGAGCATATATAAAAATATTTACTACCTACGGATTGGAAAGACCAGGCTTGAATAATGGGCTTCCGAGGTACGGCAGAGAAAATGATACCATTCGAAACCGTAAGAGTACCTGGAGATGCATATTCACCGCTGAAACTCGCTACAGGTTTCCCTGAGATTGGATCCCATAAAACTCCCGCTTCTTGTTTACCACAGTCTGTCATAGAGGTTAACATAAGAGGGGCCTGAGCCATTTCTAAAAAAATAACTAACATAATAAAAGTAGAACGTATGGGATATTATGAAATAAAGCAATGGAACCATGAACAAAAACCAGTATAATTCTAAACATGCGTAAGAAATAAACGACCAATACATTTCGATAAAAACACATGTGACACACCACTTATTTGCTTGTAAAGTCCGCCCTGGAATTGGCTCACTATATCAATGGTCTATTTAAATAGCACGAATCTTTTAAAAGCAGTTTAAGAGTCAATAATTTAGAAATCAGCTATTTAAGACAATTTAGAAATAGATTAAAATTGAACCTTCACCTGGAACTTATCAGAATATATAGAGTTCTGAACCTGTTATTGATGAAACATGGGCCGGGACCACATAGAATTAATAAGTCAAGAAGCCCAACGCTAGAACACTTCGAAAGTAACCAATTACACTACCCCAATTTACTGACAAAAATATTGATTTGTTATACAAATAACTGTTCATGAGACGCCGGTCTTGTTCAACCGTTAATGACTCTTAAAGTGTTTAGCATCTGAGTGAGCAACTATGTACTTTCTTTTATGGGATGATGTTCCTGGGGTTCAGCAACCTTTTATTTCTCCGAATCGCTAGGTATTAATTGACACCTGCTGTCTCCACCAATTACGACATAATTACACATTATAAAATATTTGCGTTTGATTTGCTTCCAGAATTAACTTACGCATCGATAAACTCGCAAAAATGTTTACAGTTAGCTAACTCTGCCCATCGAGTATTGAAATGAATGGGAAATGGTGAAATTGTAAGATATATTCCCGCGTGTAGTGTTGGATAAAACAAATGCATAATTCATTTATTTCTAATTCAATTTTGGTTGCTATTAGATTTACTTGATTTCAATAGTCGTTTCCCGATCTCGTTTCCCAGGTTCCCATGTCACTTCACTTATCATACGACGAATATTAATGCAGTCTGCCTTGCATATGAATCGGCCGCAGTAACCATGTGAGGATGAAAAAGCTAAGGCATAAATAGTTTCTACACCGTTAAGAAATTATTCACCCTCCATCGATATGGAATTATTACATGTATCATCCGGAGTTTCCCATACATGGTTTATACAAGAGCAGTGTTAGACATTGAAACTATATTTCGCTAGGATATCAGTGTCCTAAAGAAGTATGTGATAAGTCATTATTTCAAAGCGTTTCTGATGAAAATAGTGTAACCCTTCATTCCCTCCACTATAGTTCTAAAGTTTACAGTTCTTTTCTTCTCTATAGCACAGTAACCGACTCTTATACCCCCTAAGAACTTGCACTAGTTACAGATACAATTCAATAACACCGTTGTGGAAAACGACACAAACCACAGCGTTAAAGCAGGAATTACCAGGCCGATTTATATTATGCGCCATTAGTAAGCGTAATGTTAATGACTTCATTCGAATAAATAATTAAAGGCTGAATTAAAATGTGAAAATTAAAGAATCTTTCGTATAACAATTTTGTAGTTGAAAAGACTTAATTACTACTTACATTAAACGGTACCAAAGTTTATCAATTTTCCCCACCCATATTTTAAACTTCTATTTATTAGATATTTAAATCACTAAGATCGAATAGGCTAACCATAGAAACCAAAGAATTACCGTTTTAATTGAGAAAGTAATTATATCAGAATATGTAGACCTGTTTAATTATGTTTTTTATTCGAATCTGAATATGATTTAAAAATCCAACAGTTGAGGAGCACATGAAACGAAGCCGTAGTAAAAATTGATTCTCCCTCAGTAGTGCACCAGTGGCAACTTCGATCGAGTCAGGGCTATAAAATCCATATTTATCCATGGACATTCAGTGATGTGGGTGACCAATCAATCTGGCTAAATTCGCTCTACAATTGGGATGTGAGAAAGCGATTTTCTAGTGAGAGCTATTCTGGAATAACTTCCTTCCACCGAGGCTAGCTGTAGAGACGAATTTGTAGTGGCCAAGTTGATTAATTTTTTCCTAATTGAAAGGTTCCCTATCCACACGCTTCAATTACTTCTGTCACAGGAGTAGTAACAAAGAAACGTAATTACTGATCACCTGCAGATTTAGGAAAGTTGAATTACCACCTGTTAGAAGAAATGATAATTATCTTCCCCCGTTCCCAATATTTCTTCTATGAACAAAAATGTATTTTCTTTCTTTATTTCCCC
>CAADRB010000049.1:137003-173385 GCA_900708905.1 Hymenolepis diminuta | reverse complement strand
CCGATGTCGAAGCAGTAACAAAAGCCGTCGATTTTCACTCCCTCTCAGAAGCTCTAAAGACCGACTCTGAACTACAAGAGTTCCGAAACCGTCCGACTTCACTCCAGTTAAAAGATATTCCTCTGCACACAATTCCCGGTCTCATAACATGTGACGTTTCAACAGGTATACCAAGACCTTTTGTTCCAAAAGCGTTCCGACGCCAGGTTTTCGAATCTCTGCACAACCCCCTCACGCCCTGGCAAACGAGCAACTACAAAACTCATCACTGATCGTTTTGTTTGGCCATCTTGCCGCAAGGACATCGCAAACTGGACGAAGACTTGCCAAGCGTGCCAACGCGCGAAAGTTGATAAGCACACTAAAGCCCCACTCGGAACATTTCCACTGCCGGACTCCAGATTCGATCACGTCCATGTTGACATTGTTGGTCCTCTCCCACTCTCTAATGGTTTCTCCTACCTCCTAACATGTGTCGACCGTTTCTCCCGATGGCAAGACGCCCTGTAAAGGACCGCTACAAACCTAATAGAAGAGCATTCTAGAAGCGATCGAATGCTCTAACATTGAACCGTGACAAAGGCATACGCCCATATCTCCTAATATGCAACTGCATAACCAATTTTAGAATACACTCTCAATGTTTTGTTATGACGAAAAGGGCGCCCAGGTGGAAATTACACATATCGAGTCTCAATAACGAATTTCTTAATTCGCATCCAATGGTAGAGATACACTCCAATTAACCTATTTTAAAAGACTAGGTGACGGTGCCATATACATCTTCAAATTTACATAGCCATCAGTTCTCCAAAAACTGTAACTTGTAACTAGCATACTTGATAATATCGAGTTGGGATAAAGTTAGCGTGGTAAAACCCACTCCAAGTGAGTACCAACTTATACTTTTGACTTCCACACATTCATATGGTTTGGAGATTTTCAACTATCAGCCTAAAAGAAATGCATATTGGGCTGACAATTACATCTTACATTAAAAGAATACTCAAACGATTTTGCCGCCATCATCGACTAATTCTACTCCGTGATTACCATTAGACCCAATTACATATTCAAAGGAAAGACGAATCCGTTTATCTTCTTGATTCACATATCTGGACACTTTCTACATACATCGCGTTGACAACGCCTGCATCCATTAACGTAATTAAAATGTTCTAATTTGAAGGATAACTCCAACAAGTAATCTGAATAACACAGAATTGAAAAACTGAATGCTGTTTGACCATAAAGAAGGAATTGACTTCTTATTTGTCACCTGAAGTACCAGATTTATTCACCTTCCTTCCACGCATCACAACATAAATATTCCATGAACTCCAAACTGGAATATTCCTTGCTTCCCTTGATTAAAAATTCCTTTTTCCGTACAAGTAGACCAAACACGTCATAAAAGTACCCGAGTGAGGACGGTGACATATTCTAATTCTGACCGAAACACATTTTTAGAATGTATAATAAGAATTATGGTACTGTGAATGCAACCTCATCACAATAATGTTTTTCAAATCAGGTATTTGAAATAAAAAGTGCTGGCAAACGTTTCCAAACAAGACAAACAAATTTATTAACAATGAATGTAAAAAGAAACAGATTGAAAAGTACATTCCATATGCACATATATATATCACGGTTGACAAAAGGACTCTAAAAATATGCGTTAAAATAAGACCGACGAACCTTCCAGAGTTCGCAAATCCTCTTGGTCCAAAGGGACACTGTCAACATTAAAAAAATAATCACAAGGAAACAACAAAGGACGAATCACTGGTTTCGCATTTGTCTGAGAGGACTGAAACTAATTAGTAAATATTTAACTAGAAAAAGGAAATTACAAGTTGGGATTTTTTATTATCTTCACAAATTCTGATTAGTTCAACCACACGATTTTTGCCCTCATCTCGGACTTTTATAAGGCGTTCTAAAACTAGATTAATGGTCAATTCTTCGTTGTCCATCATATCATACTGAATGACAATAGTGTAATACTAATAACAAGACCAGGAAATGTCTGAAGAGCGCAGATAGTTAGCAACCTTACTAATATGGAAGTGTAAAATTTGAAGGTAGTATACTCGAAAATATTCCACTAATTATGAAATACTTTAGTTCTAAAATTATAAATTTTTAAAGGTAATGTAAATTTCATTATGAATATTGCTTAGATTAATTTGGAATTAGGAACAAGTTTTCTTTTAAAACCTCCATATTATGGCATTATGTTTCTGATTAAAAATATTTTTATTTTTACTTTATGTTGACATGCAGATTACATTTTGGATAATCATTAAATTAAATATATATTCGTCAACGTCTTTCATTTAATAAAACACCGAGCATGTGGGAGTGTCGGAATGAATTATTTTTTCGTTTATTAACCGGATTAAATATTTGGAAACTTTATATGCATTTATTCATCAAATTCAGCTTAATATGTAACATCCTTGTGACTGAACGCCTTATATTGTCATATCTGAATACTAATCGCATAACTACTCGCGTTTTAATTTTTCTTGTGCAAAATGCAAGTAGTAAGATTAACAACAAAGCAGAATGAAATCTATCATATACCTCTAGTATACGATAGTAGTATAGTAATTATATCTATTGGTATAATTACCTCTAGTTGGATTTTCTTTCCCATTATATTCGAAAATGTAAATATAACGTGAAAAATTAAAAGTGTAGGGAAGAATAGTCAATGTTTTATTAAAACATCTCTTTTTGAAGTTGCATTGCTAAGTTCCCAATTTATTCCGTAGGAGCTATAATTGCAAGACATAGACTATTTTATATATTCAGACATGGGTAAATAATATGCACATTGAGAAGCAGTGAAAGAATAGCAAATTCTGCCAAACAAATGGCAACTGGTACCTGTTACCTAATTATCTATTTCCCTTATGCATTCGAACCTAGCAGCGTTTCCGCAAATTAGTGACTATTATATATCTTGATTTTACCTTAACACCTGAAATCTAAATGAGTTAATGTCAGCGATAACCAAGCACTGATTTTTGTCAAAGTTAGCCTATTGCAATATTGTGCCATTGGAGTGTTATTGTTGTTGTTGTTTTCTATCAATGTTGCATTTTGTGATAAAAGAGTAGAAAATTAATATTAGATTAAAATGAGTTTTCTTGCAGAAGCAACTATAAAATTATTAATGAATATATGATCCTATATTAATTTTTAGCTTAAAATACTTGAATTTAATGAAAATGCATAGTGCTTTTCTAAACTCTAAATGTTGCTAAAATTTTACCATGTGTAAATAATTTTGCTGTTAATAAAAAAAGAGAACGCATTAATGCGAAAATAATTTAATTGCTACAATAGTTTTATATGATATTTATCGTCAGAATATAAATTACTAAATCTTTCTTTAAGCACATTAAAGAGACTATCAACATAACCTCATACAATTCTGCATTTTAACACATGAAGATATGAGCACTGAAGATGGAAATTCCTTTGTTGAAAGACCAAGGAAATTCGAAAGACTTGGGGCAGTCCGAGAACAGAATGTACATGATGTAAAGGGGCATAAATTTTTGGCCAGATTTTTTAAACAAGCCACATTTTGTGGCCACTGCACGGATTTTATTTGGTAAGCAATTTCCTTTCTCTAAATACTTTAGGGGCTTTGGAAAACAGGGATTTCAATGCAAAGTCTGCTGCTTTGCCGTCCACAAGCGTTGTCACGAGTTGGTTCTTTTTCCTTGTCCAGGATCTGATAAAGGACCTGAAACAAACGTATAAAAGGTTCCGTTAATTCATTTTTGTAGTATAGAAAATCTCATTGTTTTAAGAAACATACATACACTTCTCCTGCATTTTGTGATCAGTGTGGAACGCTTCTTTATGGTATAGTTAATCAGGGGATCCGATGCGAAGGTTTGAAATTGTCGTTTTTTTTAAATATTATAATCAGTTTGTCAGCTCAATGTCCATAGACGTTGCGAAAAATATGTTCCACGTCTTTGTGGTGTTGATCACACGGAAAAACGTGGGCGTATTTATTTGAAAGTCACCCATGAGAGATCTGCCTTAATTGTTTTTGGTATATCATTTCTATTTGATATATTTCACGATCTCATTTAAATAATTTAGTTAAAGAGGCCAAGAACCTTGTTCCTATGGACCCAAACGGGCTTGCGGATCCATATGTCAAGATTAAACTAACTGCGGATGGAGAAAAAAACCGAAAATTCAAAACGAAGGTTATCAAAGCGTCCCTTAATCCTGAGTGGAATGAAGCATTTGTTATGTAGGCACAATTTCTTTACTGTATAATTTCATATTAATAACGGACTATGAAAGCAATCGAATCGAAAACCATCTTTTTATTGTTCATACCGTTTCTTTACTTGTAGCCAATATAGTGAATTAAAAAGATAACTTTATACACATTCTTTATATCGATTTTAAGTGTATGTGGCAAACAAGTTTTAATAATAAATAACTCGTATTGGGGTTGTTCATTAAAAAAGATGTTCAAAAATAATAATGTAAATGATTTTTCAACCATCAAACATCGTTATTCGTAAATAAATCAAACGTATGAATTTTTCGATCGGTTTGAAGTGCTTAAAGTGGATGTCACAAAAGAGGCTATGGGAAGAAAAAATAACTTAAATTAATTTGAATTCTGAACGCATCAGATTTCCATTTTGTTTGGTCTCAAACAAATAAATCATACGCTACACTTAAAACAACATATTCATGAGAATGGGATATATATTTTATGATGTCGGTGACAAATCGAGCAGTGCTTTCTCATATGGTTTGCATCTGTGAAGAAACTTTGGTTCTGAGTTGGTACTCAGAGAGTTTCACTCCTGTACTTTTCAGTTTACATTCCAATTTTGCTGCTATTGCTTAACATCTGCATGTATTACTCCAAATTTGTTTTTCATTTTCGGAAGAAATTGTTACTAGTTTGTTATCTTCTAATGTCTAATGCATGTCTAATTAAATCATTTTAATAATATTAATCAATTATTGATAAAAAGGAGTAAACAATACAGAGCAACAAAGTCGTTGAAGTTCTTAAGTAGCTTCGGTGCCTCTAGACCTTTAATCGGTTCACCGCAGTTAATGGACTTTTCTCATTTACTCAGAAACCAAATTAGATGAAAGACCTTACTCTAGTGCCTTTGTGATCATCTAGTCAAAGAAAAAAGAGACCCAGATCGGCATCAACCTCCACATTATTTTGCCAGATGACATTTTTATTGCATGCATGACAAGTGTATTATCCATGTTTTGGACTATTGTAGTATAAATTATCATTTCATCTATTTACTCAAGATGATGCATCTATGGTCATTCTTCTACAGAGTGACGGGTATTATTTATTTCAACAGCAGTAGTTAACAGTTTTTGTTCAGTCTATCTTTGTATTATCACAAATATTCTAGAGGCGTCAATGAGATTAGTTTAAATTCATTAAGGGCGAGCACCTCATTCGTACAATACGGTTCGTCTGTTTGGAATGTGATCTAGAACAGAAAATGTTAGATAAGTGTCCTTTAATACAGTAATTTAACAAATCACAATATTATCCCATATGTTGAGTTCTCTGATCATTCTTTGAGATTTTGATACTTGCTTAGGATGGATTCGCTTATGATGTTGTTATGATTTTATTTCTTTTTTAGTGCATCAGTTCTAATGTTAAAAATAACTGTAAATGAGCAACGATACACCTTCCTGGTTATTCCTGGATCAAAAAAATTTGAAGATAGAATTCTAGAGCAGCATTGTAAACAGTTCTAGGTTAGTTTTATGTTTATCGTTGTTTACTGGATCTTTATGGCAAAGAAATTACCATTACATCGGTAGTTTCGTATTCTATAGATCTATCAAATTTGCATGACTTTTGTGAACGTTAGAACTGATAAGAAAAACCAAAGTTTTTCTCAATACGGCAATACATAGTTTGATGTTTTTTCATAATTTTTCATCCAGATGTCTACAGAAAGCTTTTTACCCACAGAAGTAGTGATCAAAAGCCATTTGGTAGGTATTAAACTTTTGGAAAAATATTACCGGCTTTAATCGTAAACGTTAACAACCCTTTTGCGAAGAGTGCGAATTAATGAACTTAAAGTGCGGGATTTTAATGAACATCCCTTTTCAGGGTGGAAATATTATTACGTATGGAGCTACAAATTAGGATACATACATTAAGTACAGTTTAACAAATTTAGCATCTCATTTTTATGTTCTGTAAAATTTTTGAAGTCGCTATTTTGAACTTGATTTCTAGGAGTTTGAATTAGTTGATTCATTATGTGACGCTTTAAAGTCAAATTTCTGGATCTAGTCTACAGATTCAAAATCCAATAGACTGATATGTGTTTGATAAGCCAGCTTTGTAATTTCATAATTTACTTGAGTTCGGCTGCTAGGCAAAAAGCAAACAATTAACGCTGATACTTCAATAGATCTGTGTTTTTCAATTGCACATGCTATAGTTCTGTATCACAGCCCACCAAATTAGAGTTCACCCTGTGTGAAATCCAGTGGTTTCTAATGTGTTAAAAAACCATTACCCTTTTCCTTTTTGTCACCTTTTTTAAACTTGCTTCTTATTTCCCTTATCAACATACTTTTCATTGGTTAAATTTTGTCGAAGTATTTTACCCTACTAGGGGTGTAATAGTCACTAATTGGTGCTACAGATTAATTCAAGATCCGTTTTACTTACGGCTCTTGGAATCTTACACTTACTGCATTAATAAAAACAACAAATAACATTTCTTATTCATAATTTTTTGCAATAAGCCGTGGAGAATAAACTAGTAACGTGGAATGAAATATCTCGCAGTATGCCGATTTATAAAGGTAGGAGCACAATGCAGGCGGGATTTTCAATCAAATACTTTATTTCTAACCATAGGATAAGATTAACAGTGCTTATTGTATTTCGCATTCAATAAAAGCAACTGAACACAGTACATTGGTTATTTTGTGTAAGTAAGAAGAAAAATCGTTCGCTCAGTACACAAGAGAGGACGGGTGATTGATGCACGTGCGAGTCAGCCATTTGGACATTGCGCTAATACTTGAAACTTTTCTCTCCCTTCTACTGCTACTACTGAAAATAGCAGGAAGTGAATGGCATTTCTACAAAAAATAAACATCTAGTTTTAGTGTTAACAGTGAAATATAAAGAGATGAAAATAATTCGCAAATCGGGAGGCCAGGAGAGCCTTATGCATGTATTAATCAATAATTTCGGAAAAAAGTTCCCATTCGATAATGTAATGATAACTAATTTTATTAAAGGTACAATTGTATGGTATTCTTCATTATATTCATATCAGGTCAATTTCCAAACCGAAGAACAGAAGACGAAATGAGCGTTACTGGCGGAATGCCGGAGCCTCATTACTATGTACACTCAGCTAAAATAGCCAACCGGATTTTTTGCACTTTGTTAGTTTATACCTAACAGTTAGTAAGTGAGTAAAAGTTCCTTTTTTAATGTAGAAAACGTATAAAATTTGTAGGAAATAAGGTAACTGAGGAAGAGAATGCATACTTATCTAAAACACCGATAATGATATGACCAGATACTTAGTTTGATGGAGTGGTCAATAGAATTGTAAAAGTTACGCTTCCACCTCCTTAATCTCTACTTTAACTTTACTTACTTGACTATTTTCTGCACTCATATCAGGATACTTTATAATGATTATAAATGTTTTTTGTCTCTTCCCTATACAATTATAACAACTGACTGATAGCCGAATCTTAATATGTGAATAACGTTTGTTAAATTGCTACTCTATGTAAAATCAGATGGCAAAGATGGCTTGATTAAGGTTAATATTCAATTCAAGATGTTTGGTCTTTCTTTCTGATTTAGCTTCCCCTATTTTCACAGAATGGGCGTGGAATTTTAATATTTATTTTGTCAAATTTTTAAATGTTGGTTCTCTGCAAGTTTAAATAACAAATTTTTAAAGTTATTGTTACCGATTTCGAACAAAATAGTGAGATGTGTATTTTCTATGTGTATTGCATTGTGTATGCAGGTATTTAGGATAATAATATCCTTGTTATATAGTATGACGATTTATGTTTAATTAATAGGCCAAATATGAGATAAAGGAGTAGATTTGATTATTTTGTGTTAATAATTCACTAGGAGATATTTAGACATCGGTTTCGGTAAAAGAGATTTGAATAAAAGAATTTTGCAAATCATGAGAGCATTAACATAATGTTAGTTTGTAGCATCTTTCTTTACCTTTTCTGACTTCGAAAATGTTGAAATTGATAAGAAATCGTTTGAAATTATATTATGTGGCTAAATGAAGACTACTTGCGATAGAGTGGAGCAATGGTCCATTTGCCATTTGGTAATAAGACACAGAATTAACGAGTTACTAATGCACTGTTACTAAAGAGTTTTGCTCTAGCAATCCTCCTGACTCTAATTAATTTAAAAGGTCTCCATATTTTTTCCTTTCCTTTTATTACTATTAATGACATTCGAAAGCATTTAATCAGTGGAAAACACTGTATCACAGTGAAGGGAAAAAGTAATTATCATGAGAGGTGTAGTGAAAACGGTCGACTAGGAATAGGGGAAATGTGTGGATATAAGAAAGGCCTTTTTAAATTTACTTCACAAATTTTTCTAGTTGTTTGCTTCTTACTTAATGGTAATTATGGATTTTGTCGTGTTACAAAGTTCAAGTTTCATGATTTCTCTTTGAGATTCCTAAGTGTTCTCGTGTCTACATTTTGAGAGCCTACTGACCAGCTGACTAAATTCCGCAGTTTATTCATAAACGAATCTCCTTTAATGGCCATAGATAGGAATGAACTCTTGGGAGCTCAGTTGCGAGAAAATATATTTTCCTACCACTTGTATTCGGTTAAATCATTTTAACTTTTGTGGTGTTTTAGTCAGCTTTACATCGGTTTACTTTTACTTTTGCTGTTCAAGATGAACGTTATGTCAAGAACTCAAGGCTGGGCATTATCCTCACTTGATTATAGGAGTCATACTTCGACGTCGCATTGTAAACCATACTTCTTCTAGGAATATGGACAACTTAGTGTCTCCACAATTAGATTTAAGCACGACTCTTAATGGCCTGAATTTGTTATCTAATTCTTCTTGACCCCATCCCCAGTTACATGCCTCATTGAATTCTTTACTTTCCATTATTTGGTTGTTTTTCTATGATTAAAATTTAAGAAGAATAAATACAAATCATCGTTTTTATTAACGAAAACTTATCACAGTCCAATTTGAACTGCATACAGAATGACAAAATTCATATTAGTTTACATTAACAATTTAAAAGATAAGTGCTATTTTCAATAATAATGGGAAGAAAGTATAAAATAAACATTTATTTTGTCAGGGAGGAATATTCAATGGTATTCATAATTATATTTTCAATCTATCGCCTCCCCCTTATAAGCCGCTCCATCCTTATAGAACTTCTTTTAGAATTCGTTTGAATCGTATTCCATCTTGTGACTTGTGACAGTGGCGTATTCTGGTAATTGATGTAGCTTCAGTCTTCTTCTTCCCATAATTATTTCCACTAAGGATTTCCCATCAGGCCTTAAATGTGCAGCCGCCCAGAAGTTCTCGAGTACAGATTTCACCTTTATTAGCATGACTCTCTCCCCCTTTTAATATGATCTGTTCTTTTCCTTCTTCTCGGTTCTGGATGTTCGTTTTAGATGCCCGGAAGAGAACATTGAATTCATCGCGACAGTATTTAATTTCGACACTGGCTTCGAGTCAATAACTACAACAGGTACTATTTCAGGATACTGCTTCCTTTTCTTCTCCTCCTTTCAGCTCGTTTTCGTAATATGTTTCTGAGGATTCTTATACAGATTTTTATTTAGCTTCATTTCCCTCTTCGAGCTGGTTATTAGTTCTATTACCTAACCGACTATTGTTTTAGCTTTCTGGGTGTCTCTTTTCTTTCTGAATTCTGGTTTAGTCCGGCAAATTGTTTCCTTAAGCCATCTTTTACTGCACAAGCTGCAAGTATAACATTTTTATCGACAAAATCGGGCAAAATGCAAATCATTACAAAGCCAGCATTCAGTTAGAGGCTAACGGAGATTGCAAACATTCTAAGGCACAGTTAAACCAGAAAATTTGTTTGGAATAATCATACTCTCTAGAATTTTATTGATTCATGTCACCGTAATACTTGATGCCCACTTTTTTACATTCATTAGCAAGATCCTCTAGTATGATGTTATCATTTTTTCGAGCATTCCGGGGATTCGACAACAGATATCAGTTTGACAAGGTCTTCGAAGACCGTCAAAAGCAATACATGCTTGAAATGATCTCTCGTAATGGCAGGAAGATCACAGAGTTCAAAACGGTATTGAGAGGGTTAACATAGGTCATCCAATCTTCATCATTCTCTTTAGTAAAAGGAAAAAATGTGAAAAAATTTCCATTTCAGGAAAACCTTTTACTTTCAGCAGCAGTCTATCTTTAATTTCATCTGGAATGTCAGCAAGAAGACATCCTCATATTTTTCAAATCATTTAGCAAAAGTTTGATCCGCTTCTCGTTTATAGCAATATTCAGTAACACGTACAACTGGAGAATCAGTAGATGGTATTGGTAAGGAAATACCCATGCATGTAAATTTAGAAAATCATCCTTGCAGCATTGTAAGATTTTCCTCCTGTTTCTTCAGAAAAAGTTCATTCTTCAGGATAAGTTCAAATTCATGAATAGTCAATGACGTTTTGTAAAAATTCAAATTCTGAGCTATTTTTAACCTTTCGTCGCCAAATTTTACTATCTACAATTTCCCAATGATATCCCAACCAGAAGAAGAAAAGCACAAGTTCTAATTTTCTATAGCAAAATATTATTCCAGTTCAACTCAAATTATGTATGGTATATCGTTATTTCAATTAGTTCACATTCCGAAATAAGGGACGATCGTTATTTAAGCAATGGCGGGAAGAAAATATAAAAATTAATTTCGTCAAGGGAAAAAATATAATAATTATTCTTAAATATATTTTTATCTTGACAATTTTATAAAAGGTATGCTTTTGCACTGCCATGGACACTAATGATAATTAATATAAATCCAAATATCCTTAGAGAAATTAATGCAGAAGATGAGTCGAAGCGTTTATTGATTGAGATGTGGGACTGGGATCGTGCATCACGAGACGATTTCATGGGCGAACTTTCCTTCGGCGTGTCTGAAATTATCCGACGACCAGTTGACTGCTGGTTCAAGCTACTTAGTAAAGAAGAGGGCGAATTCTACTCAATACCTTGCTTTGATGATAAAACCAATGCTATGTTCAACATGCAAGGGCTGAAATATGAAGTGAGTTCTATTCGTCTTCGTTATTATTTTATAAATGTATCATTGATGAGTAAATTAAGAGCAAAAGACGACGTCGGCTTTAAATTTGTGTTCAGAGAAAAACATTCAAGAGGTCTTCTCCGTACGTCTCATTTATCTACTAATCATTTAAAATGCCTCTTAGGTAGTATTTACCAATTGCTTTTAAACACCAGAAAAAGAATTACTATTGAGTTGGTGTCCAACCAATCAATCCTATCAATTGTTCAGTAAGCTCTTAATATCGTGAAGATGACCATAATCAGGAAAATGAAATTACAAAAATGAGGTCAAGTTACATTGAACTGAGCCTTTTCACTAAAAATTGGAGCTCCAAATAACTTTTATAATTATGGGGTAATAAAATAAATGGGGTTCTTTATTTTACTGGTATAAAACAGAGTTTTATTTTGTGTGAAAAACCTTTTCCCCGCTTCTGTAGCAAAAGAATCCAGACGGGAACAGTATTGGAAAGGATGATAGCCGTGCGCAGAGTAAACAGGACACACTTCGAGTGTCTGATTTCAAGTTTCTTCGCGTTCTCGGTAAAGGAAGTTTTGGCAAGGTTAGTTGAAATAAATTTGCACTCTTTTCTTTACCATGCAAATGGATATTTTTTATTTCTGTTTCTAATGGACTGCTCACTCATAATGCCTACGTCAACAGTAAGGCTTGAAAATTGACTGCGGCGGCTATTACTTTTAACCTCTTGTTTTGCCAAAGAAGAAAAGAATCGGATAAAAGCAATTACCGTGGAAAAAAGAATGAAAGAAGAACTCTTCATGACGCTAATAATTTCACTTAATATGTCCTCTGATACCGCAAATAAAACAGCATGATATGGTAATGAATAGAGTGAATGTTTTTTTATAGATCTTTAAGTTGCTGCTCCAAGTTATTGTATATTGCAAGTATACACAGTTTAGTAATTATAAATAGGTCTGAAGGGTACGATTGCCAAGTTGATTATAAAATCTTATATGCAAATTAAAAATTTCTGATTCGCTATGAATAAGAGTGTGGCTCCTCCGCTTAATGAGAAGGACAAAGCTGGTGTAATTGCCTTCTAGACACTGCCTAATATCAAACTCCGAATAAATATTCCAAGTCCCTTCCTACTTATCCAGGCTGATTCTAGAAATTAACCTTTATATCTCATCATTAGCAAAAATAATGAGAGATTTACTCCTCTTTCCGACAAGCATTTCAATACGATCATTCTCAGATTATTTTATTTTGGTAAATGAGCTATGCTGTGATGCCCCAGTCACATGACTACGTTACCCTTTATGGTCCATGTAATTCATATTTAGTTCCTGTGGAGGCTTTTTCTTTCTGACTTCCTTAATTTTCATTACTAATAGTCGACTTCTATTATAATCAATTAACAATATTACATATATAGATGCATGTATCACATAGTTCTAATTCTACTGCCATATTTGCAATGATTGAAAAATGTGCATGAAAGGAACCAAAGGTTAACATCTCTCATATGCTATGCGACTATTTGCTGGTGAACTGCATTTTATTTATTTCAACCTATATAATGTAGAATATTTCGGCATATTAATGAACGTCGCAATATAACATGCAATTTTAAGAATGCAGCAGATTTATCAGGTGCAATTATTTGTTCCTTGACCATAAAGGGTCGTTTTATGTTCGATTGCAATGTTCTGAATAATCAGATAAAGCTACAGCTTGGTGAAGCGTGCATGAGACTGTTTAAAACAGCTGGTTCGCACTTAATTTTTTCTGAAAAAGCAGCTGTTGAGGCAGATTTAATCTCCCGTAGAGATGGCTGTAATATTTGCGCTGCATTTTGCTACATGTTGTGGTTCCTCATGTCAGAAAATGCCAGCATTAAGAAATTTTTTCCATTAATTATGTTTGTTCTTAATTCGCCTTACAGCTCGTGTTATTATTCAGTTTATTGTGAAAATTTATATGATGCTCTTATCAAACATAGTGTGTTGTTGTACATTAACCAGTCGATATATCTTCGGATTTTGTTAACTGTTTTAGGCGGCTGTTCATTATTATAAAATTTAGAAATGACTCTAATAATTACTTCACCCAGGCGAAATAAGTAGTAGGAGCTGGGGTAATTAAGGTGATGGAAAGTGTATTTTTAAGTTTAGGAATTCGTACTTAGAAGATGTCTACGTTTCATTAGCAGAAAATGACTGAGTGAGGACGTCGTTCTAAGATGGCCTAAGCCCTCCAAATCGAAAAATCCAAAATCATTGTAAATCATAGAAATAGATGAAACAAGATTATAATCAATCGGTTCTACATAGAAAGAATTCGGCCGAACTTATTCAGCAAAATGCGAATCACAAAGTCGGATCATATTTAAATAAAGAGGGAGCTTGAACAATTCACAAACATTTGTAATAATATAATCTAATAACCTTCTCCATTTTTATACCGAAGGTGGAGAAATTAAAATACAACCAGAACATTTCAAGAATCTGTACAAATTTGTGCCTTATTCCCATTTCATATTTCAAAATAGAAGGAAAAATTTTGCAAGAATCAGATTTCAGTCGGTGGTTAAATAAAATGAAATTCACCTTAATGGTTTATTTGTGGTGAATTGCGTTATAATTGTGCATTCTCTTTTCCCTTTTTAGAATAAAGTATAAAAAGTGTATACTTATTTTTAATATGGGACGGACTATCATAGCAGTTTCATTCAAATCATTTTGCGAAATTACAAACAAGTCTTTTTATATCTGTCAATTTTGTTGTACTTTTGAATATATTTGATTGGGAAGTTAGTTTCTCTTGAAAAGTTCATTACTTCATTAATATCTAAGCACTACCAAATGAGCAGTTGTATTTGAACAGATCTGTAAATTATGTAGACAGTGAAAATGAAAAATCTTCGTTCGAGAAAATCGACATTCAGTCCAACTGTCACAAAATCGCCTTAAAATTGATCTCAAACCAAAATTAACTTTGAAAGGGGAAAAAATGGCACTAGTCAAACAATCAGTTCCTGAGAAATCTTTGCTCTTCAATTACATATTTTGCTTTTCTCTGTTATCGGTAAATTTAGTACTGAAGTTTATACGTCTTACTGCCCAAATTGTATTTTGCAATGGAGATTAACGACAAATATTTTCAAATTAAATTACTCCTCTTGATATATGCTGAGAAACAAAGACGAAAATTTTTATTTCATAAATTGTTTACTATGTCGCTTATTTCAGGTGATTTTGGCAGAACACAGAAATACAGACGAAGTGTATGCCATTAAGGTGTTAAAAAAAGACTTAGTTATTCAGGAAGACGACGTCGAATGCATCATGGTAGAGAAACGCGTTTTGGCTCTCCAGCAGAAACCGCCTTTCATTGTTCAATTACATTCCTGCTTCCAAACTATGGTAAGTTTTGTGGCAATCTCATCTCAGTGATAAAATTTAGCTTAGAATACGCTTTATCCCATTTTATTGTGATTTTTTATACCGTAAGACTTTACAGAAATGCTAATTTCATAAAACACGAATTCTCCCGGTTTACTCTAGGATCGGCTATTCTTTGTCATGGAATTCATCAATGGGGGAGACCTAATGTACTGGATACAAATCGTGGGTAAATTCAAAGAACCTGTTGCAACGTACGCTATCCATTCTGTGCTTTGATAATCACTTGTTAATTATAATAAAATATCGTAAAATGAAACAACTCATACTCTGTAGATATTCCATGATACACAGAATTTCGATACAAAATAAGAAAATATAAAACTAAAGCATGATTTTATTGCAGGTTTTATGCGGCCGAAGTCGCTGTGGGATTATTTTTCCTGCATTCGCATGGGATTGTTTATCGGTATGTGTGATTTCTTTTTCAAGTACGTTTACCATTATCCCTTCATTTTCTAAAAGAAGGAGAGTGGATAATAGGACTTTGAATATAAAATACTTTTCTCATATGTAATGAGAAATTTTATAATCTAAGGTTGCACATATACTGAGGTATTTTGGAATCGTTGAGCGAATCGATCTCTACAAATTTTGATAAAACTATCAGATTTAATTTATCTAAATTGGGAAAAACTTAGATATATTGTAATGTACCAAGTCCGTTTGAACAAGATGAGACTAACTAGCAGTGTAATGTAATGTGTATGAAAGAATTGAAACATTTTAAGGAGTTTCCGTTTTTTGGACAATCCTGAATTTCCTCATCACATAATTTTAGAAAAACGAGGATGATTGATTCTGTAACATCTTCAAATTGATAATTGATTATAAAATCGTACCAACTGATAGGTAAAATTTGCTAAGTTTTACTGTCAGTTATCTTTGACAAAAGATGATTAGCTGATTTCCATTGTCCAACAAAATTAAGATAAGTTGATTAGACGAGATTTTGATTAGTTGTCTCTTTTAATAACTCTTATCAAATTGTCCCCGCTATCCAGCTTAGCTCTGTTTCACCAATAAACCATCCTCCTAAAAACTGCCGGCTCTTTGATTAACTAATTGACAAAGAAATTCATCCTGTTCTTATTCAGATATCGATACAACATGCTTTATCTTGGTGCTATTTTGTTTGTGGTAAATTTGGTAAGATTCTAACGGGATGGGAAGTCAAGGGATTTTCTCTTCTCTGCTTTGACAACTCCTCTTTATTTGCATTATATTCCGTTTTAGTGACTTAAAGTTAGATAATATTCTTCTCGATTACGAAGGCCATGTCAAGTTAGCGGATTTCGGATTGTGTAAAGATGGAATAATTGGAATGAATAAGACGCAAACTTTCTGTGGCACGCTGGATTCAATTGCACCAGAGGTATCTTATTTGATATTTACATTTTCACAGGAAATTTGCTTGATTAATCGTACATCTCCCTTTTAAGTCACTTTTATGCAAACAAAGAGCAGAAATGGTTTATTCGGAATATATTTTCGCCAATAAATGCATATTTCCATCTTTCTTATTACAGAGATAAACATAATTATTAAACTTTTTATATATTTCAACCTTCATACATATAATTTTAACTCTGGTAAAGTAAACTAGTAAACGTCCGTTGATTGAGATCCAACCAATCAAAACCAATATATTTCGCTTCTTTAAATTTTATAACGAATTTTCAAATGATTTTATTAAAAATGAATATTGGAGTATTAGTAGTTAGAAATTTAATATTTTTGAAATTTTCTAAAAATTCAGGTAATAACTAACATTTTTATTGCGTAATCTTGTTCATAAGTGCGATGAAGATCATTTTATTTAAACAGTTGACTATTTTCATAATTTCTTGACTTTGAGGTCATTACTCTGAGCTGAAAAAGGTAGTTTGCTCAGTTTGATATTTTCGATTGTTTAGTCGCCTTCTCAACTTAATTTAAAGTTTGCGAAACGGTATTATTTTTAAAGCTGATCTTCCAACCTCCGTCAGAAGAAACTCACAATTGATGAGTGAACAAAAGCCCATTTTACCCCTTGAAGTAATAAAGCATCCATAAAATTAGAGTCATTTCGTGTAATTTATGCACTATTCTACTGCAAAAAACGTTATAATTTATGATTCTCTTTTCATCTACACATATCGGTATAGCCCATAATGCCTGTTCATTTTTCTCACCTCTTTATACCAATTTCATTAGCTCAGGACATTTTTGCATTTTATTTTATTAAAAAACTTAGGTGAGCTAAAATGACCTTAAGTAGCATCAAAAATCTGCCTTTTTGTTTGACATAGTAGACGTGTGCATCGAACAACTCGGCTTAATTCAACAGGCTAACAAATTCTTAATTCATTTAGAACGTAAGTGTATGACTTATTAAAACGTGATCAACCTGAAAATCCGTACTTCAAATGATGTTGGACTCTTTGATATCCTTACTTTATTTTCTGCTTCTACTCGATCCTCCTCTTATCCTCTAGTGTGATTGTGCATCTCTTCACCATTAATATGCTTTTCGATGATTAGACGCGGTGATTTTATCTTTAACAATTTTATAATAATATGTGAACATTATTTCTAGTTATCATTTAAGTAGACTAATCCAGTGAGGAAAATTTTAGATAATACAAAGGCAACCATATGGTGCGTCCGCGGATTGGTGGTGTTTGGGTGTTCTAATCTACGAAATGCTCGTCGGTCAGGTAATTTGTGTTTTTATTGATGGTGATGAGATTAGCGAAAATAGTTTCTCTTCTGCTATGTTAACATTAATAAATGTTGACCAAATATAAACGGACGTAATTATTTATTACATTTAAATTTGTGTATTGGATGAAATTGGATTCAGTTTCATTTGCAAATGCAACATAGAAATTTCCTTTAAACTTTACTTTAAAATATGTACCTTGTAATCCTTTTTCAATGCGTTTCTGTGTTGAAGCGAAATTTGAGAATACTGTTCTTGAAAGTGAAGATTGTCCAAGAACTGGACATTATGTTCAGTGCAAGACTTTAATGTAAAAGTGTGATAATTTTTTAGGATAATAAATTTAATGGATCAAGTCTGCCCTCAATTTCGCACTTGTTGCCACACTTTAAATTAGCTTGGCAGCTGAATTCCGAAGCTGCGAAAATTTTAAAGATTGGATTGTAGTCTTGCTCAAAAGGATCTTGTTATAAAGCTCTTGGTTGGTATAAACTAAGTTTTATGACTATTGTAAATAAATTCTGCACAATTTTATTATTGTATTTTCGAATCTGTGCTGTAGTAAAATATTATTTATTTATTTATAGTAAATTTGCAATAATTTTCATCTCTAAACTAGCCACCATTTTCGGGCGAGGATGAAGAGGATCTTTTGCACTCTATTATTGAAGTTACTCCATCTTTCCCACGAAATCTCTCTAAAGAAGCCTATAGCATTTGCCAAGGTGTAAGCTTCTCTTAACCTTATTTGACCCTTACATTATTTGATATCCTTAATTACTCTGCTTTTCAAAAACCTTAAAATTGGGCGCGTAGTGAAAATTTAGACCGTTAATTATGATAATTATACATTGTAGTTCTTGAACAAAGATCCGAACGCCCGTCTCGGTTGCAGTCCAGTAGGGTGTCTGGAAATTCGCGATCACGTCTTCTTTCGCCGGATAAACTGGGAGCTTATTGAGGCACGAGCAATCCAACCTCCATTCAAGCCGTGCGTGGTATGTTGAAAAATCGTGCATACATTTAAATTGTTTACTACCATGCCGGCCATTTTGCGTTCAGTGCATTGTGTCAAGCGAGTCGTTTCATAGATACCATTTGATAAAACTAATGTGTAAGTTTCAATAATGCATTAACTGAGATAGTGTGAAAAAATAAAACTTGAAAATTTTATCTGTAGGTGTAAAGAGTAGCTTGAGGCGCTGTTAAAGAATTTATCTTAATAAAATTTTCATCGGCCTGGTGTATTAGAGAAGGTTCTAGTCTTACTGACTTATGACAATTGATAGAGTGAAAATGATTTTCAATATTTGCATCCTTTTTTATTTTGGTAATTACGTATACAGGTCAAAAGAACAATATAATTCTAATAAAAATACATCTATAGTGCATCATTAAAAGATTTAATTGGTACTTTGCATCTTTAAAACAAGTTACCATCCCGCACAGGCCATAGCATACTCAATAGGAGAGGAGCCCCATTTACTTCAATATCTGATTCCTTCGAATTCATTTTAATATGGATTAGGAGAGCTTAGCGAATTGGCGAATTATATATCTCTAGCCTCATTTAGCGGAAAATTGGAAAGCTACGGTTTAAATATATTTATATCTATGTTCAGACCTTCCATTTTAATTTAATCTTCCCTTCTTAATATTTTAAGCGTGACAAACGAGACACAAGTAACTTTGATTCAGCATTTACTGATCTTCCAACCGAACTTTCTCCGACAGACAAACTTTTCATTATGAATCTCAGTCAAACGGAATTCGCAGGCTTTTCATTTGTCAACCCAGAATTCGTGATAGAGGTTTAGTGCGGATATTGATCAATTGTGCATTTCCGATTGCCTTTTTTCGTTAAAATGTAGATACTTGTAATTTATTTTGTACTTTTAACCAAAAATTAATGTAATATATCTTATTTTGATCCAATCGAATGAAAATATTTTTAAAGTTAATCTACTAGAGTTAAAATAATGGAATTTTCTCGCGTTTAAAATCTCATTTCTGATAAAAAACCATCTTATTATATGCACTTTATTTATTTATTGAAGCCTTAAAAGTGACGCTAGTTAATTATTATTATATCTCTAGTAATATGACTATTATAATAATTATCAGCAAAGAGCCTACTTTAATGGTCAAAGAAAAACGCTTTGGAGTCTCTAATCATGAAAGAAAGGGTTGAAACTTAGGAAAGGAATAAATCCAGTTTTAAACGGAGAATGAGGGCTACAGCAATGCTATTAAATAAATGAGAAGAACACTGCCTCATCTAATTTCCACCATCATCGGACCATCTACTTTCAGGGCATGATAATATGATTTCAAATGACTTCAGAGTCACCATTTCTTCACTTAGTTAGTCCAGTTATAGTAGCCTTCATCTACCCATTGAAGGCTTGTGAACCCACATGGCTCTTACAGTGCTTAAGTATTTTTTAACTTGAAAAGACCTAGAATCAGAGTATTACCTTTCCGAAAGTCGGCTTAAACCCAAATTTTGCCCTTAAATTTCTCAAAAAAGTAAGATCTATGATTGGTAGCTGCTCAAATTTACGGGGAATCACCAAAATTTTAATTACTATATAAAAATAGCTCTTTATTCTCAATCAAATAAATTTAATATGAGTAGTTTTGAGTGATCATGTCTAAATCAAAACTGTTTAAAACTTTGATTAAATCCTTCCTCGTCGGAAGATCAAAATCAAAGTCTACATAGATTTGTACTCACAGTCGCCTTTCTGACTTCTTTAAGTAAATAAAATTAGTGATACGTTGCTGGTATTAGACAGATTGTGGAAAGTAGATGTAAGGGTTAAATGTCCGATTGGAAGACTGGAAAGCTAGCAAAATTATGTTTCAGAGCCTGCTTCCAGTTTGTTAAATTGCAAGACTGAAGGTATGAAATAGGACAAGTTATGGTTTATAAGATGTGAGCTAAAAAACTAAGTTTGTAAAGAGCCTTATTAAAGCTTTAGGAAAGCATTGTCTTCTTTGTTTGTATTTTAAAATTTTTACCACATCATGTGCTCGTAAAATGATCGAAGTTCGTTTTGAAATATTTGGTGCATTTGGTTATAGTCAGACTCTCTTTACTAGGGCGCGCGATCATCTCTTTCTGATACTAAAAGAAATGTTAACAGTATTACGGTACTACAAACAATAAAACGCGGGACGCAAAATTGTCCGCTCAATTTACCTAAAGTTAGGTATAAAGAAGACAGGGCTTAGAAATTGGTTTGACATAGCTTGAACAGAAATCTTCTATACAAAGAAATATTTTCTAGAGTATATTCAGTATCCTGAATTTAAGATAGCATACAAAAATTTAATTAATTATAATGAGTGAAAATTCAACACAAAAATGACCTTTTAGAGAAACGTATATAATTCGATATGATTGACATGTTTAATGCTTCAGAACAAATTAATTTAAAAATTAGGGGCAGAGATGAACAACCTCTCACTTCACATAGTGTAAAATAAATCAATCAAAATGCTTTTCTTAAAACACAAAAAAGATAATTTTTCAATTATTAAGGCTCTTTTACATAAATTTTTACGATTTTATCGCAATATGGTTCACGGTAAAAATATTTTTCATGTCTGATTCTTTTTGCTTTAATTTGGGGAGTACTATGTTGGACTGAAGTTCATTTAAATTAAATCGGATTAGACAGAAGGTCAGGTAGCTTTCTTTTAAACCTTCTTCGACTCCTCGTTTAATAAAAAAGTACTGTTTGAGCCTTGGATTCAGTCAGTTAGCGTTACGCTTAAGCTTTGACACTTTTCTTAATGTTTAGAGTGCGTTATTAGTCGATCGAACACTATAAAATGACTACCTCAGATCAATGAAATGCAAAATAATTTGAGTGTTTTAATAAGTGACATTTTAGTAGAGCGTTCAAATGCCAAATACTGTTTGATCAGTTGAAATTCTTTTATGGTAGCTTTGCATTGACTAATCCACATTTCCCTCTGGATGTGGTCTCGACTTTCGGTGTACAAAGCTATTTGACCCCATCCAGGAAACTTTTCTGTAACTTTAGGAATATTTACTTTGTTTTTATCTTTATATGAGTCAATTTTTTATGAGAACCGCTAATAAATCACAAATATTTATTGGAGATTATAAAAGAATTCTTTGTTTCCTCTCCATTTTCATAATTTGTATCTTCCGAGTTAGCAAAGTGTTAATCCCTAAAATGGGACAATAATGTCTTAATTAGGCCCTATTCACGGTTGTTGGTTCAGTCAAAACTATAAATAAGAAGGTTTAAGGTTTACATTGACTAAAAACGTTTTGTCGAAACACATTGTTTCTAGAGTATCAGCACATATTCTTCCGAACTGAGATTAGGAAAGGTAAAAATCTAAAAAAAGGGGCCTTTTATTTCCATATCTATTTTTCCTCTGCTACAGCTAAGCGTCCGCTTATTGGAATAGTATTTATAAGCTGTCTTTATTATATATGATCGAATGAGACTTTTGGCCGAGAAAATTATTTATACCTTTTCGAAATTTGACCAATTATTTTAAATTGTTTATATTCCGATCCTCTTTCATCAACCTCCAAAAAATAACTTTTTATACAACTTACCTTTCAGTAGCAAAGAAATTTTGATTGTTCTACTGCCGTTACCGCCAATGTCGCCACCAAATTTTGAAATATTGTGCAATTCCAAATGTACACGAATGGGAAAAGACGTGCGTGAACAAGGGCTTTCAGAGTAAAGTCCAGGCTAAAATGAGGGTTAAAACACCTCTTAGAAAGAATCCTAGTAGACTTCGCCCTATTTTTATAAGGATTTCTGAGACCTTTGCGTGGAAATATTCAAAACGGTTTCTAGGAGGATGAAAACCGATTATAACACTGACTTTTTTCGACTTTATGATTTTAATTAATACTCTTGAATGCATTTCATATTTAGGAAAAATAAAAAATGACAATAAATTGAACTACTCTATGGTATGATATGGCAGTATATTCAATTATTTGGTGGTTAAAACAAATTTCTTGGTTTGGGCTGAGGTTAGTAATAGCAACTTAACACTTTTACATGAAACAGTAAAGTTGAAAATCCCATCCGGAACCATTGCAACTTTATCTTGACTAAATAAAAATTGTTCAATGAATTGTGAAATATCCCATCTTGGTATTTCGAATGTCTGTAAATCCCGAATTCTTTGGATTAGCAAATCATATGTGATGAAGAATTCAATAATTAATAATGAGTAAGAAAATAATGGGTAAATTTCACTTTTACACCAATAAGTCGGTTGCAAAAATTTATATATTAATTTACCGTTTGATTAAAGTTTTCTATGCAATTCTCTAAATATAGTTAATTGGACGTAAAGGGGCTGGGTTTTATAGGAAAGAAGTATTTAACAACAGGAATATAATAAAAGAAAGCAATTTGAAGTTTTAAGGTGCTTAACATAAGTAAGTGGTGAATTGTCAGTGTGGACGCCTACCAAGTCAAAGGTCAAAAGTTCTCCATTCAGCGGTGAGCTTCTTGTGATATAGATGGCTAACCGCATTGGTTAATACTGGCAAGTAAGAGGAATGGTAAAACATGAATTCCACATCAAGGGGACTCTAGAAAATGGGTCTTCTCAAATTAAGTACTATTCCTATTTTCCGTAATGCATTTAGGCATTTATTTTTAAAAATTATTACTTAAAATTTCTAATTACAACATTCCTACGGTCAGCGTAGTTTGATAAAACAAATTGCTATTATCTCTCCAAATAGGTTGAAAATTTTTCTGAAAAGAAAAATACACTCCAAATAAAGGTGACTTATGAAATGAAAATTGTTTATAATTCTTAAATTGAAAAATATAAACTTCTACCATAATAGCACATGTCATTCCACGTTTTTTGAAAGCATTAAAGTATTCATAAAATTAAATTCATTAAAAAAAGTGAAATCCAAGGTCAAATTACAAATATATTTTTCTGACGAATTCAAGATATGGCGATGTTCATTGAATATTTGGAACAGATTTTAATTGTATCTCTTTATTAATAAAACTTGTATGGTAAATGAGTCGATAATAAAATGATATTTTGATTTGCTAGATGACAAATTCGGCAAAAGTTTGACATTTTAAAATCTATTTGGGCGTGTAACATGTTTTTATTCAGCCGAATCGGAAATTTATTGTTAAATGATTGTTTTTTATAACTTGACCGGAAAAAATTTTTCCTACTTTTCAGATGAAACAGAATGAAGTCATTTAGTGCATACCTCGCTTATTTATAATGGCAGTAATATTAAAATAATTATCAAAGGCATTAAATCTTGTCAAAAATAGAAATGCTTTCATGTGACAATTATTCAATAAATTAGAAAAATGACTGAACCTTTTAATTAAATATGGTTAGTTGTATTTAACTATTATTTTTAATATCTGGGATTTAAACCCGCTGGATAATTTGAAATTGTTTTTCCGATTTATCATCAATACAACTTTGAGTAACGCCGCAATGCAAAGAGATAATAAACCTCATACAACAAATTTTAGCTTTCTTTAAAAGCATCGAAAACTTTCCTTCCCTTAACAGCTTTTATTTTTTAAAATATTTTTACATTTCCTAAGGGCTTCGTTCTACATCTATGACTGATTCTTCTGTACGAGTCGGGATGTCTAGAAAATGAAATAAATTTTATTTTAAAAATAATCTTTTCTTCGTAACCAGACAAAATATAATTTTGATTGTAGAAAAATGGGAGAGCATATAGAATAAGAGAAGGGACCGATTGGAAATAGAGATTGAGGCCGGGCATTCGGGTACGGTAATAGTATTGAATGTGTACACATTTACTTCTTGGTTATTGGTCATTACTTCCCGTTCTTAGACACCTATACCTAAAATTAATTATATGTCCATTTTTCCTGGGTTAATTAATGCTTATTATTCGACAGAGCCCACTGATTTGTTTCTTAGAGTAAATAATTCGTGTGTCACTTTCTGCATTTGACTATTTTGACATTTTTGAATTATAACAAGTTTTGAAGGACAAATTTAGATCAATTATTTAAATCATGGGACCTTACATTTTTAGATAAAAACAATGAAAATGAAAACTATAAATTTCATCTGAAATTTATTATATCTTTGCGTTGAACGCAACGCAGACCAACTCAAACTATGACAAATTGTCACAGTAGTGTTGAAATGGGAATCTAAACCATAAAATATAGTAATGATTTTCGAATAGGTCATTTTATAATCCCCTTTCAAAAAGTATAGATTAAAGTCGAGTGAATTATTTTAATTGTAAGGGAGCTGCATATGCCATTAGTAAAATGTAAATAAGATGCTTTTCAACTCACTTGAAATTCTTTCGATTGTGAATTTCCTATTTTCTATATAATCTTGTCATTTTGTCATGCAAAAATGTCCTCAACTATTTTTCTAATGCATCAGCATTCATTGCAATCTTTTAACAGAATTTTAACAGTCTCTGTTTGACTAATAGAAAATTATGGATCTTGTGATAGTTTTATTAAAATTTAAGGCTGTTTTTATCAATAAGAATGATTTCAGCAGATAAATTATTTGTCATCAAATTTTGGAATAATGTTTGATATTCTAAGGCTCAGACCATGACAAGTTTTGGTGACATTTTATTGAGATTTCATATTTTGTTAATAATATATAAAGATTTAATATTCATATTTAAAATAAGCGCCTACCACCTTAACATCAAACTCCTTTTTGTATAACGCTGCAGTTGGAAAGTTATAGTGATCAACTGATAAAAGCAAATCCGAAATTCTCAGTAATATAATCACTTCGCACAGATGCCAGGCAATCCAAATCAGACCACAAGATACGTTTTTGAAACAAGTGCGAGCTCGGTGATTATGGCATTGAATCAAAATAGACTAAAACAGATTTTCATAACTTACGTTTATCACTTATATTTAGGAAAGTCAAAAAGACAGTTGCATGTTTAGTAATGCAAGAAATATTGGGGACAAGAAATTAGTATTGTTCCCTCCAACACTTTTACTTATAATTATTAAATTGCAAAATTTGGAAAATACTAATTGGGCTTTATAAATTACTGTGATTTCTGAAATAGGTTTACCTATGTTTGAATATCTTGTCATTCGCCTATTTGTGTCTCTGTAATTTCTTATCAATGGCATATTTTGCCAATAACTCTCCTCTCATATCGCAGACTGACGTTTTATCTATGTTATCTTGCCCTTTTCCTGCTCTGTCCATCAGGCAACTTTTTCCATATTCCAGCTAAGCAGCTAACTCTTCTCGCTTTCTATCTCTTTTTCCTTATTGCAATTCCTAGTTCTGTTGTCCTCTATTTAAATTATTGAGCTGTAATAGGTGTTTATTTCCTGTCTTGTTGTGGTGATCTGATACTACGATAACTTGCAAGTCAACTATTTTTATACGTCGACGACATGACTTATGGCAAAACCCATCATAATATTAAGCCGGTCAGAATAAATAACTTTTCAAATATACGATTTGGAGAAGCGATATATTGTTTTCAATAGTATATTTGGGAAATTGTAAAATTTTGAGATCTTAGTCTATGATTCCAACATAATCCAGATTGCAATTTTAAATACGCCTTCAGGGAGTAGGAGATATTATTTACTGAAACCGCATTCACTTAACCTTAAGTAATCCCGTGTTACTTGAGCCAATAACACTCGTCTGATTTTTTTATGAATCTTATATTAGAAAATATCAATTTTAAGAAATAGCGTTGTGATGCTTTTGCCATATTCTTAATTACGAGAGTCATTAGGTGGCAAAAGTGTGATTTGCAAATAGAAATAGCGAAGAAAAAACGAGGGGACAGACACTCTCTAACTTGGTAATTGCATCAAATTTTCTACTGCTTTAAATATTTGTTTAAATCTTCACATCTCCCTGGACCCTTGAAGCTGGGATTGGCGTCACAATTCAGTTTCAAATGTTATAAGAGCTGGCTTATGAAGTGCGCTATTATAAAATAAAAAAAGAAATAAAGTTTACTTCTTGATTCAAAGTTTTTAAGTTATGCATATCTAAAATTATCTTTTTAAAAATGTATAAATCGTACTATTTTCTCATATCATTCCTAATCATGCTGTAGAAAGTTCTTGAACATCTCGAAAAGTTTCATTAAAGTTTACTCCTGTTAAATGAAGAAATGCTACCGAACTGTCCACTTTCCCAAATATCAACGTAGCTTTTCAGATTTATTGTAAACTTGCTTCACTTTAGAACGAATACAAAAGAAAGTTCAATTTTGTTGTCCTAACACATGGAACGCGCATAATCAGAGTCTCGCCTAAAGTATGTTTAAGGGGACTATTTAATACTCTGAATTTCAAATATCTTGATATTTGTCTTGAATGAGTTTACTTGAAAAGCCAACAGCGAAAGAGTTCCAAAACATCGAGAAAAAGATGAAGAGTTTGATTTCCAATCCACTTACAATTCTAACTTCCTTTCGTTCCTCAAGTGGCGTAAAACAGTTAATGAAAGCTGAATAATTTTAAGCAAATGGAAATAACATAGGCTATTTGCAATTTAAAATAGAATTATTTTACTTGTTTACGGTTGTGTCATGGAATTCGTTGCAACTTATAGCTAGATGAATTAGGACTTGAATAATGAAGCGTTTCAAATAAGTATGGGACTGAACGGCCGATATACGATGAAACTCAATGACAAATTGAATACAATAGATGCACACGTCAACGGCTCAGATATTATTAAGTATATTTTGGGAAATGACAACGAACCTGACTGAACGATTTTGCAAAGTAATTCTAAATAACCATTGAAATTTCAATAAACAACCACCTAGTTGGATGCGTAATAAATATAATAGGTTGTAAAGGAAAGTCAAGAAAGGGAATATCTGGATTTTTGAAGATCAAATTTCCTAT
Organism: Hymenolepis diminuta; assembly: GCA_900708905.1. NCBI lineage: Eukaryota > Metazoa > Platyhelminthes > Cestoda > Cyclophyllidea > Hymenolepididae > Hymenolepis > Hymenolepis diminuta. The sequence goes on along the minus strand of CAADRB010000049.1, from coordinate 145,913 downwards.
TTGGTTTTCATTATGTTACAAATTATAGCGCAACAAATTAAAATATCACCTTATCACTGTGAGAAGGCTAAACTTTGAAACATGCTCCCGCAGAAACATAAACATTCTTCTTTTAAAGTATCTTTATTTATCTTATTTTAAACTTTTAAAGTCATCGAATATCAACAAAAAACGATGCCTGCAAATTTTCAAGGTCAGGACTTATCAGCCAAGATGTCAAGACGGTGTGTTTTATAAGAAGCAGCCAATAAAGTGTGAAGAAGTGGGAGAATTAGTTTGGTTAGCAAAAGAACATCAGTGAACCTAGTTGAATTCTTCGTTGCGCGAAAAATTTATATTCGTTTTTAGATGTCCGTCAGTTGATGTTCAGTGTAAGCTTTAGAGACTATGCAGGAGCATTTTCGGTTGATCATATGCTGGATTATTGCCATACCTGAGAGCTATTAAATACCTCTTAGGTTTACAGAGGTTAAACTAACAGACCTCTTCCGATTTCGGGTAAGCATTTTAACGCTAATAATTTGATCACCTGCTAAACTATAGTTGACAAATCATAATTTACTAATATATGTGATCTCAGTTCGATATTGACCACTGATGCATAATCATTTTGCTTTTGTCCTTTACAGGGAGATCACTTACGTATCATTAAAACTCTTTAGCCGATGAGTGTCTGCCTTTCAGCCTCTCTAATTTGTGAGCTCAGATCTTATTTGATTAGGATCTAGATCTTATTATCTGAGAGACTAACCGCTGCTAGTGAAAATTCTCCCATAGTTAGATCTAATTCAAGACACCTGACTGTTAGTCAGATCAAGAAGAGAGACGATGATCTTTCCAAATTGCTGCTTGAGCCCATCTGGAAGAATAATAAGAGATAAATCCAAAAACGTACTTTTGATTCCACTTTTATGCTTAGTTTTAGAAGTATTTAGAATTTTCTTTTATTTTCAAATCATTTTAATATCATCTAGCATACAGATTTGTAACCTGATTACACAAGATAGTTTATTGAGATACTGTGCAATTAGATAAAAAACGGCCACTTACGATGAATATGAGTCAGTTGGATTTAACTTTAAGTATGTCAGTCTGTACTATTTTTCTCTGAATCCACAGATTAAAATTATGGTGATTTATAAGAAATGTAACTCCAGAATAAGATATTCTATGGAGAGTGATCATGAACTGGTAGTGTGTTTAATCTCATAATAGCATAGTGGTATTTGCTGATTTCTCAAACATCCCCAAGACCAGTGGTTATCGGAGTAGTAAAGACGGGCATCGGAATTATTCTATAAGAGAACGAAGAATGAATGCGTTCTTTCATCTCTTTGTATCATTTTAAATAGAGGCTTAGATTTTTAAGTAAACTTAAGTTAATCCAATAGATACGTACCAGCCAAAATTAAAAAAACTTTGGGTTAACACACTTATATTAATTAATTGATTCTTGCGTTTCCCGCGGTTTTTCATTTCGCTTCCGTTGCTAACATTTACTGGTATAAATTTATAGATTCCAGTTTAAACTAATACTTTGTATAAGCCTCTTTTGAAATTAAATGTCTGTATAATTTAAATTTTAAGATCGATAGAAATAAAAAATTCGAAGTCATTGATTCTTCCTATATTTAGGCTCGAGTGATTTTTACCATGACATTAAAATATTCTTCTCCAATTATCGCAAATATTAAGAAATAAAGTTAATTTAATTAAAAAATTTCCCCTCTGTCCTGCTCATATATTTTAACCTTTGTATTTGTCTAGAAAGCTTTAATATAAACTTCAAGTTGAGTTTTTATACTTTACACCTGACATCACCGTTCACATGGCTCCATCCAATCTAAAATAACTTTCTTGAAGTAAGTCCTTTTTCTGTTTTCTCAAACTGGGATGGACGAAAACCATTGCATTACTTTAAAATTCTTTATGAGGCCCCGGACCCTATCCAAAAACCTGCTGTTATCAGAAAACTTGACACAAATTGATTTTCCCAAAATCTCCACCAGTAGTAATAAGTCTACCTTTCTAAAAATTGTATTGTATTGTGGAAAGTAGGATCCATAAATTTTACATTCTAGAGAACAATTCTGTGAGACTTAACTGCCGTCTTTTCTGCATTTACAAAGTTATTTCGTCCTGAAGGTTATATTAACTGAAAAAATTTCCCTTCATTTCATCAGGAAGTCCTGGCTATGAAATAAATATATGAAAGTACACATCAGATGGTGCATCAAATAAGAAGAGTAGTTGCAGGACTGACTTTTTCTTTGCGCGCTGGTTGTGCTCGAAGTGAAATTTTTTAAACTAACCGCGTTTGATTTGAAGTCAGTCAGTAGATGCCAACATAAAGGCGGTTTTAAAATTATATTTTTCCTTAATAATAGTAATAAATAAAATGATACCGCTTGCACTAATTAGTCGTAAAAATTCTAATTTAATCCAAATTTTTGCTGATGCACTAACATTTTGACGTATTAAATTATAAAATGAAGTAATATGCAATATTGGGGATTTCAAGTATGCAACTTCTTGATTTTTGTGTCAAATTTTAGGGAAAAGGATATTTTATCAATAAATCTCTTAATTTCAAGAACGGCACGGAATAAACGAAAATCAACAATTTACTCGAAATACTAACGAGGGATTACCCTATCCCATTTTAGTCGATTCTAATATATATGTAAAATTAGTAAACAATTAATAATAAACTTGTTAATTTAATATATCTTTGATACAAATTAAGCACTTTATCCAATGGATTGGCCGCCTGCTTAGTCAATAATTGCATCGAAGTGTTGGTCATTGGTGGTCTTGCATACCCATAGGGGAGAGATGAAGCCTATAATCTTTCTATCGAATGCTCCAAAAATATATGACTAGAAGTCCTAATAACTCTTAAAAAGGGTTGTCTAAATTTGATGGTATTTGTCATGGACTAATTCGTGTAATTTACGCTCCACTTTTTACCTATACGGCGTTGACTATTTCAATTTGCTGACCATCGACCTAGCTTGTTGACTAGTGTTCACCAGAGTTGAGAAATTGACTGGAAGTCCATTTGGTGGATCAGTGAATAAAGGCACATATAATTGAAAAAATCTCATCAAAAACATTACAGTCACACAACTGCATTGGAATATCCCAAAACGCGATTGGCTAAAAAAATTATCAAACAGCACTGGGAGTTAATTAGTTCTAAGAAATGCTTTGTGATATTTTATTTTCACTCCTCATTAGAGGCAAAATTGCCTTTTATGCATCTTTTACGTCTGTCTCTATCATATTTTGAAAAGAACACTATCTTATAAGCAGTTAAACAAAGTTGATGAGCTCTGCTAAGTAAAAATTTTAAGTAGTTTCAATGCTGTAAAATCTATCTTACACCAGTTAAACACCATGAAGAAATAAGGATAAAGGAGATGCAACCACGCCTTTTTATAGACTACCGCAGTCTCAGATATTATCTTTCTTCTAAAACCAATTAAATTGAGGCTAGAATGTGAATTAAGCGGACAAGAGGCTACAAGAAAAATGAATGTCAGAGCAATTCAAACCCTACTTCTGTCTGAAAGAATTCTAATAAATTCAACTTAACACTCCTAAAAAGTAATCATAACGTATTATTTATAAATTATTTTATAAATCTTATTAAGAAAACGTAAATTTTAACTCAATGGCAATTTATCAGGAATAAAAACCGAAAAAAAGTAACATGCACAGTCATCAGTGCATGAGTTTACGAAATAAGAAATACAAGCCTCATAAACTGTTTCAAAAGAACTTAAGGTGTTCTTTCTATCACAACGTGATTTTTATTCTTCTTCTAATAAGCATGTATCTTGTTGTTTCTTTGTTCTAACAGATAATTAATTATTAATTAATTAATCATACTGTGTGATTTGATTTTTACCTGAAAATCTGATGAATTTACTTATTTTTCGATATAAAATGAGATGAGCTCTCTCTGTTTCATAAAACAAATGCATATATTTCAATTTTGAACACGTTAAAAACGATAATACTTAAAAAGCTCTTGTATTGATTTAGAGAATATAAAAATAAGAACAGCATGTTTCACTCTTAGTATTAAATCAAAGCTTAAAAGGAAAAATATTTGATGTTGCTCTTTTACAGGGATCAGTTCATAGTTAATTTTTTATCTTCTAATAGTTGATATCTGATGGAAAAACGTAAGTTGCAGTTGTTTGGCAAGAATTTATTAATTTATATTTATACTGTTGCAGTTTGAGTAAGGGGTTAACAACAATGGTGAAACAGAAGACCAACGTGTTGATCAAATTAAAGATGTATTGAACGAACCGCCATAGAACCTTCCAAAAGGCTACGAGAGAACTGAGGAAGAAGGGAGATTAGAAGGCAGCGATAGAAGATTTGTTTGACAAGCAAAAGTCTGTGTGTGTGCGTGTATGGAAAAGCAATTTATATTCGTCACTTGGATGGGAATGTGTGTTCCTTAAATTAGACAGAACGGTAGTAGGAAAAAGAAGGAATAGCATGAACAGGACTGTTTTAGGATTGGTTCTGAAACAATATCTCAAATTTAAAGGCGTAATATGTCTAATTTGTGGCTGAGCATAGTTTTCAAAAGGAGTTGTTTAACATAAAGATGTTTAAATCAGCCACAAATTTTTCCACGATTTAGATAAATTCATTAATGATTAATTCAAATTTATTTACTCTAAAATTGAGAGCTTTTATAGAGTTATTTTTCATCATCCGTTATAAAATATTTTTTACTAATCCTTTGGAATTTTACAGTTATATAGCTAATGGGAACACTATCTCCAACACATTTTAGAATAAAAGTAATAAAAGCAAATGCCAAATATGCATCTACGAAAAAATTGTAAATAAATACTTAAAGCAAATTAACAGCATGATATTCATTTCCTAAAGAGAGTTTTTCTCATTTTTCCATCTTAAAAAATTTTTCAGATTTTTATTACTGTTCTTTATTAACAGAACAATAATTAGCTCATTGCATGCATTGCGACCGTAAAATTGTCGGAGAAATATTTTTTATTACGCATTTTTATGGACAAAAGCATGATGAAGAATATTGTATGAGAAGTGCATGATGCATAAGTTGATTCAAACACTTGGCTTGTGTTGCAGGCCATTGAAAAGAGGCATCATGCAGTGGTTGCATGGGTTGCCATAGGGCGCATTTTCAATTTCGAATTTTTGAAATTTTTAATCACATTATCGATGGGATACATCGCACCCATTCCCCTAGAAATTGATAGTTCTTCGATGGCTAGGTGGGCTCAACTCAAGTTGGAAGCCACTCTCACTTCTTCTACAAACTACCTTAACCGTAAGAAAGTGCATGCAAGACAGAAGAGAAAAAGAAGGTGATGATGATGAAAGTGAAGAAGAAGAAGAAGGTAGGAAAGGAAGGTGGGCGGGAGGGAGGGAAGGTAAGAAAAAGAGAATATACTTACGACTTCGAACAACAACAACAACTTACACTACCCCATAACTAGAACACTTCTCGCACCATCCGCCAAGGCAAGGAAGTACGTAGAGAGGAAAAGAAGAGCTATGAAGAACTGCTACATACTCAAAATCCTTGAAGGATTTCTCACTTATCACTATTTCAACCTACCACAGGCCTATCTTTTCACAAATCCTATCACAGCAGAGGAAGAGTAGAGGAACTGCTAAGCACGCACACACTAAACCTCTATATAAGAAGATTAGAAGGATGGAAGATAGAAAGGAATATCTCTACGCACTAGCACTATTTATATCTTAGCGATGAAACTCCACTTGGAACAGAGGCTCCACAGACTCAAACAACTCTCCTCACGAGGCAAATCGCGCCCTACACAAAACTAAGATATTCTACAACACACGGAAATAACTACCTCTGTACTTTAAGACTAGCTAGATTGAAGAGCCTATATTACGAAAAGAACGCAACAAAACGAAAGGAAAGGAAACGAAAGGAAACGAAACGAAACGGAACGGAACGAAGAGAGAAGAATCGCTACTAATGTAAAACAGACTACATGCAAAGCCCGTCGACCGACCACGCACCCATCCACCCATCCACCCCGTGAACACCCAAGCCAAGGAGATGCCTCGGGAAGAGAAATGAATTAAGTCAAATTAAAGTGCATCACATTAAAACTATAAATACGTACCTAGGTGAAATGCCGAGAGTTGCGGCATACGCTATACCGAGACCCGACCCTTGAGGTAGCCCTTATCCACTCCGTCCTCTCATACTCCAATTTATACTTCAACGCACGCATCCCAATACCACCTGATTGGCTGCCTATTTGAACAGATGATTAAGCAACGAAACGCAATTAGGCCTTCAGGTTGTTCGATATCCACTCACTTGAAGGTGAACATTTTTGAACGTATATCCAATTTCAGTCAAATTCTCCCATTATGAATGAGTGGTTTAGGCAAACATTCAGTCCACTTCATTCACCCTTGCTTCATTGATTTTGCATTAGCATCTAGCGTGTTACTCTGAGCTCCGACATCTTTCACTTCAAGCTCAAACACAACACTTCACGACGCAAGATGATTCCATATTGGGAGGTTCGACTTGGCCTGATTTCTTCTCACACCTCTAGCTTTGATTTGAAATTTCGAATCTTCAAAATATTCAGCAGAATGTCTTTCGCTTGAGTGGGTGAGTGTGTGTGAGTGGGTGAGTGAGTGAGAGTGAGTGAGTGAGTGAGAGAGTGAGTGAGTGAGTTGTGGAATTGAATTCGCTCAGGGAAATGTGATTAAAAATGTTAAAACTTCAAAATTGAAAAATCGCCCTATGACATCCTGTGCAACCACTACACGATGCCTCTTTTCAATGGCCTGCAACACAAGCCCAAATGCTTCAGCCTTGATCACATAGACAGTAAGACCTAGGTCTCCGTTGAAAGATTGATGTCCTTCAGGACTTTTGATGGAGTTATCACATCACCGGCTGGTCACACTCTCCACAATATTATTCTCATTCACTATGAAGGCTCTTATAGGATGAAATTGGAGCACGATCCGCAATGCCCTTCCGTATGCCCTTTTGCAATGTCCTCCTCCTCCTCCTAAGGCACCCAACCTCTCCTAGAACGGATCCTCTTCCGTGTCTTTCACCTCCCACCGCTCGGAAATAATGCAAACCCTGAAATTCAAATTCGCTTTCAATCTAATCAAATTCGCTTCCATTGCATGTTGAGTGTGCAGATGGAGATTCAAGTTTATTTCAGCTCCAACACACTGCAGCTATATACACTGCCATTACCACTACCACTCTTATAAACCGCAGAATTGAACATGAATAAGTCAGCAAATAGGCTACACATACACATACGCACGCATACGCATACGCATACATGAATGAGCAAAAAATAGGGAAGAGTTGAATAGAAACACTGGATCCGCGCGAAACTGCCACACGGATCTGATAGCCAAATGTCAAAAGCCAAACAGAAGAAATCAATATGGCCATAGACATAGCCGTAGCCGTAGTCATAAAGATGTGACAATAAGGACAATAAGGAGAAAGTAGTGTAGGGTGAAAGATAATGAAGGAAATTATGAATGAAATGAAATAATAGTGAAAGAAAGCTGAATTAAGGAAGAAAATGGAAAGTAGGAAGGAAGGAGGGAAGTAAGGAAAGAAATATAACGTTAATGTGAGTGCGCGTGAGTGCGAGTGTGAGTGCGAGTGCAAGTGCGAGTGCGAGTGTGAATGTGAATGTGAGAAGGGAATGGGAGAAGTGAAGAGTAGCGAAGAGGAGTGAGGGGAAGGGAAGGGAAGAGAAGAGATAAGCTATGTAATATGTAATGAAAAGGGATAAAAAGATGTGTTGCCATACAGATACAAAATACAAAGAAATATGCGCTGATAGATAGAGAAAGGTTAAGATTTATATGAAGGCAAGAAAGAGGAGAAAGAAAATAAAGTAGAATGATGAAACTAGAATTTATAAATTAATATAAATGCAAATGTACATGTAGATGTAAAGTAGTGAAAAGAGAATAGGTCACAGGAGGAAGAAGAAATTAGTGGGGAAATAAATGGCAAAAGAAAGTATCAATGGGAGGATTGATAGGAAAGATTAATGGCAAAGGAAATAATGATATTACCAATAACTTATTAGTAATACTAGTTTAAGGAACAGGGCGCCATCTCAATACTAGTATAAGCAAAAATGAGGAAGTCTAGAGAGTGGAAACCAGTAATCAGTGGGGAGTCTACTGGACTATGCGGAGCGTGGGAATGAGCCCTGGGGAGTTGGCACCCAACCTCGAGGACTGGACACTGAGGCCTGTGCACTAACCACATGGGCACAGTGACACATATGCACATAGGCAAACACAGACAGACAGGCCACCACGCACACACATAAGTGGACTATAGGACAACAAGAGGTTTCATTTCTTTACTCTAACAAGAGTCCCAGTAGGCTACCAACTACTTTCGCAACCGAAAGCCATAAGCGGACACGTACACACCCACCAACCCAATTAACCAGTTAGCTTCACGTTTGGACGCGAGCGAGGGCCTAAAACACCCAATTAATTCAAAGTCCAATATTCGTCAATTTCCACCAAAAACTCCATTAATTACCGTGTCCCTGACAATTGACACATAAATAAAATCTCACCAAATATATTTAATCCAATTCCCACCACGTAATTTCATAAATTCTCAGCCAGTTTTCAAGTCCGGACGTGAGAGAGTCACCAAACCACTCCCATTCTTAAATGTTTTTAAACGTCAATTTCCACCAAACTCTCCATTAATTACCGTGTCCACGAAAATTGGCACAAAAATGAAATCCCACCAAATCTCACCTATCAACTCCCGAACACCTCACTTCATAATTTCCTATTCAATTTTCACTATTGGATGCCAGAAAGAGG
>CAADRB010000049.1:28821-89447 GCA_900708905.1 Hymenolepis diminuta | reverse complement strand
TGCTTCTTGATGGGAAAAAATACCGTTCAAGCGAAGCAATGGCTTGAAAAGTGTTAAAAAGTCTAACTTTTTGAGGTATTGAAATTCTGTCAGTCTCTTTATTGTTCGAACTTAAAAGGGAATATATATTGAAATTCACTTTTCTAAGTCAGTTGATTCCATTCGCCTACCTTCCAGAGATTCTAGACTAGCGCTTTGCTAAAACTAATCCGGATAAGAAAGAATGAAAATTATTAAATCAAATGATTTTTATCAAATTTTGAAATTTTGATATTTAGTTGTAAAACCTGTAATTTGGCTTTTAGAGACTATAATTGTCTACCGGTATATTTTAATTAAATTAAATTAAAAAACCGTTGTTTTTGCTTATCAATCAACATTTGATAAATGGATTTCTTTAGTATTAGTAACAAATCTACATTTTTAACATCAATTTTCATTGTCAGTTCAACGTCAACCGCATTTCCAAATCAGCACACCAGTGTTACCACCGACATAGAGCAGGATCACCGAGTTGAGGTCATACGTGATTTCAAATCCGAAACCTTGACCAATCACAACTTGCCATCCTAAACCTGCCTTCTGCTCAAACTGCTTCTTCACCATTTTCGCCGCTGCCTACAATTGATAATATCAGTACCCGATCAATCAGCTTATATAGCGTTTTAAAATAAAATGTATCAGTAAATAATAACTATAATAGGTACCAGAAAATTCAGTTATTAGGGCACATTGTACTTTGTATGAGTAGAAATTCCAAATCAAAACTTACACCATTGTCTTCAGGAAACTTTTCACAAGCTGTGACGCACATCTCACTGATTTCCGCTGTCATTTCTTCATTCATATTTGAATACTTGAAAATGACGTAAAAAGTCACTTAATTTTATGAAAATTTTACTTGTTAAGTATAATCCTACTGAAAATATATAAGTAGAATTATGAGATGTATCTCGCGGTCATGCCTAAAGAGAAAAAGGCACGAGGCGAAATAAATTATACGTAACTCTTCACAACTTACAATATCAAACTGAACAGATAATGTTAAAAGTGTGCATTCTATTTCATTTGACCTGTAAACAGTTCGCCAAAGAATATCATAGTTTAAAGTTCGTTTGCTGATCTGAGTATGAGTTTCTCCAACCTGATCTAACCAATAAATAATATTTTAAAATAAGGCCCTAAAATTCTCCTTGTTGGTAGAAATTAAGGATACGTACTTCTGATAAATGGCTCAAAGACTATAGTTAGTCTCGTCAAAGAATGACACGATCAAACCAGAACTTAAGATTAGGGGAAGAGTATATTAGATGAATTAATAGCTGATAATAATTATTTAAGAGTATGAATAAACTGTTATAAAAATTCTCTTTAATGATTTTTATCATTATAAACAGATAATGGCAATTACTGATGCTGCTGATAATACTTTCTTAACAAGACATTTTCTCAATCCATGCAAAATTTGGGGGGTAAATTTCACCTACAAAAATTTCAGATTCTAAAAAGTTTAGATAAACAACAGAAAACGAGCATTGCGTCTATTCATGAAGAAAGAAAATAATTTTTTTATTAGATCGAATTTTTATTTAATGTACCAGAACCATGTTGTCTGATCATTCGCATTATATGTTAATCTTCTTAGACTCTGATTGCAATATTCTGGACCATATATATATATATATATGTATATATGTGTGCGTGTGTGCTTTTAAAGTATAAATTAAACAAAATACTACAAGTAGATCGTTAAAAATTTTTTCCCCTATAAATTGAGAGTAGGACCAATAAGAATTCAGATTAAGGGATAGAAATTTTATCCATTTATTCTCCGTTTACAAACCGATTTCGTCGCGATGAGAGATGAAAAAAAAAAGCGACGAGACGCCTCTCACGGGAATAACTAGCCCAAATTGCATCATCAAATGGAGTACCGCTATATGAATTCTAGATATGCAGTCAAATAAGCGCAACGAATAATTTTCCTTCTCGTCTGTAGTTTGAATCTTGTCCTCAAAACATGACGGGCAATATCTGTGGGGATGTGAATTGAAGCCCAAGTGTTTACACTGACCATGTGAAAGTATATCATCGTGTTGACAGAGAGTGGTGTCAGATTTTTACAAAACCATGGACATCATGTATGGGTTCGCAACCAATCAGGGTTTAGAAAAAATCGGAAAATTGAAGTCGAACACCTGAACTAAAATAGAATTTGTTGTCACCAATGTAAAAGTAATAAATGTACCAAAAGTTAATGAGTTGAAGGCAAAACCATATATTTTTCAAAGTTATCGTAAAGATTATATCAATTTAAAGGTAAATACATTTTTCAAAACTCTGTATTATCTATTCAGTCACATTAATCACAGAGCAAATTTTGATCTAAAAAATTTAACAAAGTGTGGGTTTTCATTCTTTAGTAAATTTAATTTAGAAAAAAATAAGAGAGATTCTTTTAAATAAATGCTGAAAGCATATGTCATTGGTCCGAATTAATAGGTTATAACATGAAAAAATAATGAATTACATTAATAAGAGGATAGTTATTGGATCCCTTATTAGCTTCGGTTGTTTCCCCTTCATTTTCTAATTCTGCCATTTGACGATTTTTCCACTACTTAAAAAGTAGACGCTGATCAAGTGTCAAAGTAACTCGATGATAGGATAATAACGTGATTGGTTAGCGTATTAACCAATAATATTTCTTTATGCAAGTAATTTTGGATGATTATTTGCGTCCACTGCTTCGTTCCCATGATACAAAAACGCATAATTTTCGAAACGACCAAGAGCGAGAATTAAATAATATTTGTGTTATTTATGAACGTACGAAGCTGGCCATGAGTACAGCTAATAAATGGACAATAATTACCCGTATAAATTGTAGCTTGATTGAAGATATTCGAATTCGCTTATACTTGATCTATTTTTTGTCCTGAATTAAACGGATTTTAGCACAGTTGGTAAATCCGAAATATGTTTAAGAATGGCTTTTGTATTTGCAATGAAATTTTGAGTAGTATACATCTTTAACAGTCATTAGCGTAATATTTTTAGAACACGAATAAATTGTATTGATCAAATCGCTCTGTAGACCTAAAATGCATTAAAATCGTGTGCAAAATTTATAAAATTTAACTTTTATTAATCACATCTACTAATGTTCACAACGAAATAACAGATACTTCAGTAGTCAAACACGCCCATGAAAATCAACATAATAAAATTTTATTTGGTCCTGTAGGACTGATACGGCATATTCCCTATTTCTAGTAACTTATTTGTCTTATTTGGTACGTAAACAAATAAATCACTCCTTTCTCGATGTAATTGTTTTGGCTGATTAATTAACTATGAAGGGCGGAAACTGGCTGCTTATTGCCTTTTATGGGAGACTAATGTTGAAAGAGATATTTTGCTAATTCCTAACTAAAAAGATAGTTTGTGTTTCCACTCCAAAAAACAAATTATATTTATTGACGGAAGCATTATGATAATTAGGCCTGTTCTGTAAGCTCAAACGGTAATCTTCATCAATTAAGTAGTTATATAATTAGGACAAATTATGAGATTGCATTGACGTTATTTTCACTAAAATTTCCAACCTAAAAATGCTTTAAAGTTCCTTAATATCATCTTTAAACTGGCGGCAAAAGTAGACTTTTTAAACGAGGTGATTAAGCGGCTGTTATTATTTGGAAAGAAGTTTTCGATCGAGGTCAGAGTTTCTGTAATTTTGCTCTTACGTATTTATGGACAATTCAATATTCATATACGATATCTTGATCCCTAATGTTTGTGAGCGGTTAAAAAAATATATTTTATTTTAAATATTTAACATAGTGGTGGGTTTCTTTTTTTCCATTTATCCAAAATTCTAAACAATCAAAAAGTGGTCAAATCGCACTAAACTGATGAAGTAGACAAATTGTTGCTTAAGTGTCAACCCCAATTTTATTCAAGAAAGAATCTATTGAACAGTAATAACTAAATTTTAAGATTGTTTGACCGTTTTAGTTTTTTCCTGACGCCAAAGTTTGCCATCTTTCCTATGAAGGGTATAATGAGGAAGGATTCTCAAGTTGCAGCAATTTCCAATACCTCATTAATAAATAATGAATCCGTATTCATTAAAAAAGTGACTCTCGAGAATTTCTTCTATCTCATATTTTACCAACATCAAATATTAAATATCCTGGTCAATATGCACGTGTGCTGAGTAATAGGTCATGAGATTGACACTAGTCGCTGAGCCCTTAGTGATGTAGGTTAATTCTGGTCAGTAAGGAGGCAGTTGAAATGTAAGTTTATCAAAAGAACGACCGCAGGAGGCTAGTTTTCCTACACTTAGAGAATGTTGGCATTACTTTTGAATTCTAAAAAGAGGATTCTTTTATTTCTAAAGGATTTCCAAAAAATATTCTGAAAAAGACAATCTGATGATTATATGGCAAATGAATTAGCCTGATTCCCCTCAAGATACTTCAAGTTGTGAAAAATAAAAACTACAGCATCCACCAAAGCGAATACGTACAAGTGCCAACCTCATTAGCTAAGCTTACAGCTGTTCTTCAGCGCTTTCATATCATTCCATCTCATTATTATTGGACTCCTTAGCTGACCTCTATATAGGTTGGCTGTTTGACAGTATTTTTATAACTAACGAACACAGTTCTAATGAGACGTAATCTACTGCTCTCCTGTGTTCTACCATTGAAAAGATTTAGCGGCTGTGATGAGTTTATCTACGCCGACAGCTTTTTTAATGTGGACATCCTAATTTGACGTAGGAAGCACTAATACCAGATCGTAACAGAAGTTCTGTCCAATTTTGAATTTGAATTAAAGTGAAAATTTTGTCAAAAATGCATTTACTTAGTGTTCAACATATTCACCATTTTTATTAATCACATCTTCCCATCTTGCCATAAGCTTTCTCATTCCTTCTTCGTAGAATTTAGCTAGTTTGAGCCCGAAAAAGAAATTAGCTTTATTTCGAACTCTTCTCTTGAAGTAAGCCTTTGTCCCACTCAATGATTCCCTAAGCTCGTGAAAAGGTGACAACCGTTTGGTGCAAGATGGGGAGAATATGGTGGGTGATACATGACTTCCCAGACAAATTCTTCAACGAGATTTTTGGTCGCTCTTGAAGCGTGGCATTGTCTGGCATTGTCATGATGCAGAATCACTCCTTTTCGATTGATCAAAGAGGGCCGTTATTCCCTTAAAACTGCTTTAAACGAGTTACCTGCTGACAGCAAACTTCAGATGTTATTGTTTGATTTTCACCCATTGGTTCATAATAAACAATTCCCTTCAGATCCCACCATACACACAAAAGAATTTTGTTCAATTGCAGTCCCGAATTGTCCCGATTTTGGAATTGGCTTTGAACCACGACTTAGCCACTGTCTTTTGCGCTTAACATTGTTTTAAAGGATCCACTTCTCGTCGCTTTCAGTTATGATTCGGTGTAAAACAGGTGCCTGAAGTTCAGTTCACGAGAACGCAGTGAAACACAAGAGGTCACACACTGTTGCTCATTGATTTCTGACAAGTCGTGTAGGACCCACTTCCCAGCTTTTGAGACTTTGCCCTTGAGTCTTTTCATTTCTCTAATATATGGTCATATGGCGGCTTATGTTAAAGGTTTTGCTCAATTCTCTAGTAGGTTAGATTTTCATCAAGGACAACTTGAAACTGCTCAGAATTGAATTTGTTTGAGCATCCTGCTCTAGGCTTGTCTTTCAGGCTGAAGTCCTTCTTTTTGAAGCATGAAAACCACCTTCTGTAGGTTCTTTGATTTACAACATCATTCCCACATGTGTCTTTGAGTGTTTTTTTGCTGAGCTTACCGTATTTCTTTTATAAAATTCAAACAGCAAAATATGCCTGATATGGTCTTTATTTGGAGTGTACATTAGTGCTAGAAATAATTTTTAATAAGGATAATTATCATACACTCTGAAGGAAGAAGTAATATTTATTAAGTCCCATAGATAAGCAACAACATTGACAAGCTAAATTGAAATAATCGCGCCCTAAACACAGCTGAGGAATTGGACAGAACTTCTGTTACAACCTGATAGAAACCTTAACGAGCTCTTTTATATAAACAATGGAATTCTTTAGATGATCTTATTTCACGAACTTAAACTATTCGCAGCTACAGTAATTAGTCTAGATCTTTGTTCCATTTCTATAAAACGAGCTACTTCAAATGCACTTAAAATCCCTTGATTGACTCATCTAAACTTCCCTCCTACAAGTTATTCAATCGAAGTCCAGCTAACCAGTCGAAGTTTCAACAATTATGAAAGCTTCTCTTTTAGATTCCCCATCTTGCACTATAAATACCGCCAATTTTACGCTCCCTTCTTCATTTTAGACTAAATGAGCAGATGTAGCAACTGTGAGCACTGAGAATCTCACTTCTGTCACCAATCCCTAACGAAAAATTTCAAATAAGTCGGTGTATATATTCATATATTTATTCATGTATATGCGAGAATTCGTATACTTTCAGCAGCATTACCCTGTATATTGATTGGAGTGGTGAGGAACACGGAAGAAAAGAGGAGTTAAGAAACAGACCAAAAAGAAGAAGAGCAGGGATATAAGAAACTCCATCATAAAGACACGCTAAGACAGGTTTACCGATCATATTGGGTGAAAAAAGGGCGGTGAAAGGGGAGGTAATGAGATGTTTTTGATCGTGCAACGATGCAGGGACGTGCGAATAAGAGACGAAGGAGGAAGGAGAAGAAAAGAAGTAAAAATATTGGCGCTATTTACAGTTCGCTCGTCGTTGTTTTATTACATTCGCAAATATACCATTGATGATGCAGAAAAAAGAACTGCACCCCATTTCTCAAGGATCACAAATCTGCTTGCGTGGTTGGGAAATTCGAGATGAGTAAAAAAACGAGAGGAGATAGAGAAGGGAGACGTAAGAGAATGGCAAAGCCCATGTGATATCTATAACAATGTAGAAGGGTCTGTTAAGAATGATGTCGAGAGTTGTAATGGTGGCAGATAGATGTAGTATTACTCATCGTTATATGTATCATAATAGTAAAAGAAACTGCTGATTCGAGCTGTTGACATACACCCACCCTGTAACGCGTTGTAGTTTGAGAGAAAGGGTAATGGTAAAGAAGTAGGAGAGATAGATAGTTAGATAGTGCCCACCCTGTTTGAATACATCTCAACACAAATTTCATATGATGAGGAAGAATTAATACGGTAATGAGAATAATAGTAGACAATGATTGGATAATGATACCGGTTGAAAAATTTTGGGTCTCACAAAAAATGATTCAAGAGAGTGAGAGTGACAAAATGCGGGAGCCCTGATATTCTAGGAGGCAGTTGTACCTGTTTCTACGGCCGTAGATCCAGATAAGGGCTCTTCACACCGACTTAATGCAGCTGCGGAGAAGATTATCGACCGTTTCTCGGAGGGGGTGGTTGTAGCCGCAGTCGTAGACGGAGGGACCTCCGTGCTACTTGCCACTGAAGGTGCTTGTACCGGTTCTGTGACCTTGGAATTCGCCGCTACGACATTGGCTATTGCCGTGACAACAGGGAACATGCCATTTAGAGGACTCGGCTCTTGTTTAATGTGCGGGAAGTTGTCACCCTCTATATCATCGTCATCATCACCACCGTTGTCATGATGGCAGCTGCCAGCGGGAGAAGCTTCTGTTGCAAATACACAGAGTGTCTCATTTTTCATATCGTCATCGTCATCTTGATGTACTGTGTTATTTCCACCAATAGACACCGGGATCGAATTCATACTTGAAGGCATTGGTACAGGTGCTCCAAAACCAATAGATGATCTTGTCTGTTGTTCAAGGAAACTGAGAGTTGAATGCGATAGAGAAGGACGCTGGAAATCACCATAGGGAGAGAAGTGAGGATACGAAAATGGACCTCCACCAATACTAGTAGTCGGAGTATAATCCTCCAATGGATTTGTAGACCCAACAAAGTCGCCTGAAGATTGTGGAACAAATCCAGTGCTAGATGAAGAGGGTGCTGGTGATAGAAAGGCTCCAGAATTTGGACTCTTGGGATTAGATTTATTGAGTAGATTTCCTTCCGACATCCACTGATCTTTCGACCCGGATTTGTTGGTATTCTGTTGAGATTGCTGTGTTTGTGGTTGTTGAGGTGAGGATGGTTCAGATTGGAGTCTACCTGCCTTCAAAGCCTCGTCATATTCTGCATCAGTAAGGAAGCGGACGCACTTCTTCTTTCGTCTACAGGGTTTACACCACCGAGTTTGCTGTTCAAGACCAAATCGAGCGCGACACTTTTTGGGGTTTCCAAGATCAACTCCTGCTGCAGCTGCCGCTGCCAAAGCAGCAGCGGAATTCGAAGAATTTAGGGACCCTCCACTCACATTGCCTCCATTTCCACCACCTCCAAAATATCCATCACCGTCGAAGAGGTCTCGACGACCTGAACCACCATCCCCTCCTCCTGAATTCATTGCTGAGGCTGCGGCCACTGCTGCGGCTAATTTTCGCTTGCGTTTACGCTTCGAATGTATTGCATAGTTATCTCGAGCAGACCAACTGGGAAACAGCTAAAAATAGGAGAAAGAAACCTTTCACAACTTAAAATTTCAATATGAAATTTTATTTGTATTTAAAAGCGAACCAAGAACGAAAATTTGTATCTGTTATTTCTTATATCTCATTTTTTCCAGGATCAACTTGCCTATTAAATTAGACAAAGCCATTTATATGTTAATTTGTTATGGTAGCAACTTATCAGAGAGAATACTGATTTTTGACTCTACATTTACAATTGATATTTCAACCTGGAGCCAAGGTAGCGCGATTAGGTCTTCCTCTTTAAATGATCAAAGGTAATGGTTTAGCTGTCCATTTGCTGCCAACTTGTAACAATTTGACTGCTTTTCTAAGATTAAGGTTGTGATAGGAATGCATGATGATAAGAAATACTGACTTCATATCTTACAGTAAAATCTAACATAAGACGTGAAACAACAAAATTTACCAGGGACTCCATGATGTCCATTGAAAACCAGAACGATCCATATTCTATGTATTTCAGAAGGAAATCGATAACAAGTCAGTATGGCGAAACATTAAACTATGTGTGAAATGATCGCAATTATCTATAAATAAGGCTTGATGGTAATCATTGTAAAGCCAATCCTCTTTTAATAATACAAAGGATGAATGATGAAACTTAACAGTGAGATGATTTATCTTGATATTTCACTTTTGCAGAGCAATAACGTGAGGAGCTAGCCCAACGGATTCCCTGAAAAATCCTGCTGCCAAGCTTTAACGGATAGGCTTATTTTAAGTCATCAGATTCAAGGAGAAATAAAAAGAAAGCTTACAAAAGTCATGGCTAAAGCATATCTCTTAAATTTGGGTTAATAAGCACCAAGGAGGACCGGAAAGAAGGAATACACAATTACAAGGACGTTTTTGTTTGGACTGATTTATCATAGATAAAACACACTTCAAAGTAGATTTATGGGTATAGAACCCAATTGCATTATAAATTATAACAAAAGCAGTGAAGTGGGAGGCTGCAAGTTACACGCTGATGTTCGCAGAAAAGAAATCGTCAGGATCACTATTTCTCAGGGATAACGATCACCAAGGCCTTCAAATGTCCAGTTTTCGGGACAGAATACCATTTGCAATATTGATAAAGTTGCAAAATAAGAGCACAAATATTTCGGAGTAGTGAAGCAAAATTCCGAGCTCTACGGACAAACCCCATATATTTTTTTCTTGAATTAAGTAGTTATGCATTTGCTTGGCCGATTAGTAAAATATATACTATCGGTATAAATACTATTATAATATTGTCCTCTTTTGACGGTCTCTCGTAAAATATATAACTTACTTGTCGATGAATTTCCTTCTCCTTCCTCGCTAACTCGTAGTACTTTGACTGCTCTGGTTTAGATAGCTCATGCCACTTTTTGCCAAGAATTTGGTTGATTGCTGCAGACTCTTTCAGCGTGCATTCTTCCTGAATTTTGGGTCGCATTTCTTTCATGAATAGCATAAATGCATTCAGTGGTTTCTTTATGTGCACGCGCTTTGTAGGCACACCAGTTCCACTATTTTCAGTTGTAATTTCACGACGATATTGCGCCAAAGTTGCCGCGTTTATTGTTAGACCTGGAGATGATGCGGATGCCGATGTGGATGTTCCGGTTTTCGATGGTGATCCACCAGTACCAATTAGGGTTTGAGGGGATCCCGGGGAGCAGCATTGATCCAGAGATGATGATGCTGCTGCTGACGATAACGGAGACCCACCGCTACCTACTGATCCTATTCGCATGAGTTTTCTCGAGGGGGAATGTTTATCTCCTCCTGCACCACTTAGTGAACTTGATGATCGATTGTTAGTGCACCTAAGTAGTGGAAAATTTTCGATAAACATCAATACTACTCGTTTTGAAATCAGTAAATACCACCAAAAAGTACCTCTTTGACGAGTTGGAGTCCGCATGATACCGCGAGGTCCTTGAATCCGCTCCATAATCCCCACCCATGGAGTCCTTTTGTGACTGTTGCTGTGAGGCTGGTTGCAGCTGGGTGTATGTTAAAGGAGATCTAGCATTCTGCGGGTCTCCTGGGTTCAACATTGAGGATCCAAACTGCATGCCAGTTTTTGATTGACTGCAAATAGATAAATAACTTGTTATTTCATATGTATTACAAGCAGATCCCAGATACCAAACTCATTTTACCTCACTTTTAAATACTTTCGCTTTTAATTTATTTTCTAATTTTGCGTTCTTACTTGTTTCTTTACGGAACTCAACCACCATTCAGGCTAATGTGCTTAGTCTGTTAACTTTCCGTTGTTCATTTTAAAAGCATCCATAGATATTAAGTTATTCTCTGAAAATTGATAATTATCTAGTTGCTGTTGCTGTCCTAAGTGGGTAGTCACAGAACGGCTATACTACTTATAATATGATTAGCTAATTACTGATTACATTCTAATCACATTAAACAATAGCCCACTATTGGATTATCTAAATGCTCGTAATATATCACAAATATATAGATAAGTTTAGGAAAAAAATCACTAATATTTGTAGTCACAGAATTGCCGACCTACTTAAACCGAACCCATTTGAAACGCTTCAATTAAGAAATATTTTTCAATTAAATTTTCATGAATTTCTCATGATCGACTGTTTCAAGGATATCTTGATTTGGTTTGAAACAGGTTAGCGATTTTCACTAGGCAAGATATTATCGCCATGCATAAATCGGCAAGTCTATCAAACTCCTGTGGAGACTTAAACTATCGTCAGACAGAACTTCTTTTTTCAATTTCTTAATTGCCACGCCTTTACCCACAACTTCCAACTGCTTACCAATTGTCTTTTAACTATTTCAACTATCTTTATTGACACCTCATCAGTATATATACTCAGATTTAATCTTCCCTAGGGTCCTGTTGTGACGTTTTGTGTTTCTTCCACACATCTGCTCCGCCCTATTCTCCCAACTTCAGCCAGCTCCCTCTTCGCTAAGCCTCATTAAAGAACAATCCTCACCAAATGCTTTATTTGCCTATTATTCCTTGTAACTTAACATTTATCAGCTCTAGCGTTTAGTCTGCAACATGCCTTTAAAATATAAGTAGCGACTTACCAATATGCAGCAACTGCAGCGGCGGCAGGTGATGCCGGAGACAGAGCAAAAAGCGAGAGGGCCGCAGCATGTGGACTACCCGCTGCCATATCCAATTTATCTGCGCCTCCATTTGTGGCCACTGCGAGAGAATGATGGAAGGCGGCAGCGCTGGCGAAAGGTGACGCTGGGGGAGCTCCAGTGGTACCGGTGGGATTCGCGACGCCAACTGACGCTGAAGGCGGTTGTAGAGGCGAGCTGGCAGAGGAAGAAGAGGCAGCAGAAGAAGCTGCTGCAGCTGCTGTCAAACTTGTCAGGAAATGCACAGCTGCTGCCTGTCGATTGTGCGGTGGAACGTGATTGAAAATACTGAAATGGGATTTAAGTAGGGGGGTGAATTTATATTTTTAGCAATTGCAATTGTCGTGTTCAAAGCCGCCAATTCACGTTAAAGCCATTTCTGAAATAAAATTCCTATTCCTGCATCTGAATAATATTAAATATTTCAGAGATATATATATATATATATAGAGCTTTCTTAAATGCTTTCTTTCATAGTGTATGTATGATTTTGTACATACGGTTATTCAATGAGCATATTAGGGAGATTAAACGACTTTTATGTGTCCATAGTGATACACTTAATACATTATTAAACAAAAAGAACAAAAACAAATCAAACACAGAAGTATTTCTGCCATAAGATAAGGAAAATTTGATGTACATCTTTAGCTGTGCTATATAATGACACTCGATTTAAAAATGCTAGTGATTCTACTTAAAAGTTAATGATACCTGAAACCAAGTTATTGTCGAAGCATTTCGAAAGATAATTCGACAAATTCTACCTACCATGTACACTAAACAGATCTTCCAATAACATTGAGGCTAATTTTAAACAATGCACCAAACAATAACATTCCCGAAAGTGTTATACCTTCAGCAGATAATACCTTCATGTAAATTCAAGTGATAAAACTTTAAATTTCACACTAAAACTCTAAAGACAACATTTTTAATTTTAGCACCAAATACCGGTCAAAGGTATAAAAGTTAGATAGTTTCTTTATATGGCAACAATTAAACCAGTTAAATACCCTATGTCCTAGAGTACTCTACTTATTTATATAAGTAGGAATAATTTATTCGTTTAAGAAATTAAGACAAAACTCACTTCGGAGTGAATGACGGTGAATTAGCGGCAGCAACAGCAGCCAAAGGACTTGATAGCCATGCAGCAGCGGCCGCAGCAGCAGAAGCCGCGGCTGATGCTGATGCAGCCACAGCAGAGGAGGAGTTGGCGGAATGTTGCGCTGGCGACTGTGAGCTGGAAGTGGTAGCGCTGTTCTGCGGTTGTGGAGGTACATTGGAACTCTGTTGTTGTGATACACTTGGTTGCTGTGAGGGAGGATAAGCCGCTGGGAAAACGCTGTTTGAGGCGTCAGGAGGGGAGCGTGTAGGGTAGAAGCAACTTCCAAGAACCGCCGCCGCGGCGGCAGCGGCTGCTGCAAAATGACGACCTGCTCCTGGAGTTGCGTATGGAGATGTCGGTCCCATTCCAAAATGGCTTGACATCGGCTGACCATACGCTGCCATTCCATAGAATCCACCTGAAGGAAGGGAAAATCAGTTCTACTACTTAAATGCCGCTTCAGTAGTTCGATCAAGAAACGTGTGGTGCATGCAAAAAGTAAAGTGCCTTTGTACTAAATAGAACAGTCAGTATCTAGACATAGTTTGACCCGTACGGTGTATGAAGAAAACGAAAATCACACATATTACCCAAGTACAATATCAATATTTTGCAAATAATACGTCTTTTAGCACACGGATGGGTAATAATTTAATTGATCCGCTATTGTAATAAGAATTATTCTTCAATTTCTGTCCTATTCGTGCTCTTAATATAAGACACCGTTCTCCATTTGTGCGAGAGAAAAGACAGAGAAATAGCAAAGTGCAAATGTCAACTTAAACCGGAAAAAGTCTCTGCAATTTTGAATATGAGAAGTCATTAAACTGAATCTTTAAAACTGGAATATCTTAAGAAAAATTTATCACGATATTGAAAAGATTAAAACTAAATTGTAGGAAGTGTTCATGAATTCAAATGTAAGTGCAAAATATCGTAAACAAACAATGGCCAAGAAAGCTAATATCCAACTTCTCAAGTATCCCAAAAGTATTACAGACAAACCGAAACAAATCAAAATTCTAAATCGAGACATTTTTTATTCCCAAGAAAGAAAACCCTTAGATTCATTTCCCATTGATAAAGTAGTCTTCAATGCTTTGTCTCCTCGTCCAAATAGCATTTTAGGGTGAAGAACGTCCGATTATTACTTCGATCAAACGGATTAAATATACATCATAATTTGTTTGCAGTAACTTTATGTTTTTGAATAATACTTAAATTATGCTGCGATGTTCTGGTTCTCTGGTACACAAGGATCAACTCCCAAATGTATTCAATTTTGCAGTTTATACTTATTACTCTAAGAATTACTGGCTTCTAGAGACAATATTATTGTGGATAAGACAAAGAGGTGAATATTTTAATAAATAGATGTAAGTTTAAAAGACCTGCTTAAA
Source organism: Hymenolepis diminuta (assembly GCA_900708905.1). NCBI lineage: Eukaryota > Metazoa > Platyhelminthes > Cestoda > Cyclophyllidea > Hymenolepididae > Hymenolepis > Hymenolepis diminuta. The sequence goes on along the minus strand of CAADRB010000049.1, from coordinate 75,192 downwards.
GTAGAGAATGAACAAGCAATGGACATAAGTTCCACAACATGGAATCAGACTTTTGACCACAATATATTAAATCATAATAGGTCACAGGTCAATAGAACGGGTACTCCGAATGGCTCGATAAAGGCGTTGGTCTAAAACATGACGAAGTCGTATTAATTTACTTTACATTTGGAGAACACATTAAAATGATCTTGAAATGAAGCCAATTGGCTAGAAAAAAATAAAATGAAGTGTCAGTTAAAGTAGCAGACAAAATGACCCTTTCGATCTAATGATGTGTAGCTGTTTGGATATACCCTCTTTGCTACCTCGGCAAGCAGAAGCAAACAGTTGTAAGATTGCAGAAGGAGCTAAAAACATAGAAGAAGGAGGATAAGTGTAGTGTAACATACACTATGTACATCAGTCTAAATCGAGATGAAAAGGAAGGAGACAGACTGCCAAGCGAATTGTCGATGACAAGGGGGCATAAATTAGGCTAGGCACCAGTTTATAATTTATGTTAAGTAAATTCATTTGCAAGTCGTCGATAGTGGTGGTAGTCGTCGACGCAGCGACAAAAACACCGATGAATGCATGTATGTATTTGTTTGTTTGTTTAATACATGCAAAATACGCACGCGCGTGCACTTATATTTGGCGATGCATATTTGCGAAAGCGAGGAGGAGGAAAGTTTTGGTGAGTGATTTTGTTCCCACCAGACGCAGACAGTCTGTCGGAAGGGACCGTCAGGGTTAAAGAGGAGAAGGGGAGTTAAGGATTGGTCACTCCTACTTCTTTCCTTCCCTTATCTCCTTTTGCAACAGGCAGGCCAAATGTTTAGGTGAGAAAATAGCCACGTACTAAAGACAGGGAAATAAGATGGACTAAGAGAACGTCTTTCTCAGGTCAAGAAATTACTACATCAGATTATCTCCAAGTCCCTACTCTTCTGAATTTCACTCAATCATTCCATTTACCTTCAGAACATCTGTCCTCAACACATCTTTTTAAATAATAGGTCAATTATTAATCACTCTGGTCCTTAAAAGCTGGTGCTAGCTACTTTTAGAGGCCGGAATTTTGGAATGATGTACTTTTTGAAACCAATAGCATTTATTTCTGGTGGCTCTTGACATTCTAAAGACTTTCAAACAGCGATTGCGAATAAAGTTCTTCGTGGTTTTTTTACCTTCTCGCAACTCCAGAAAGTTCATTTGGATTCATTTTTTCATTGGTTTTTATTAATTATAATAATAATAATGAAGTTAAATTCAGTAAGTAAACAAGACTTAAATCAATTAGACGGTTGTTCAAACGAAATTCAACCATCATTCAAACTGGCGTTTATATATTTTAATTTTTTTTAATCTACTTAAATGGTTGTGCAAATTTTCGATAAAAACAGACTATCATCAAAGGTGGAGGACTACTTTGAGGGTTTTATAACCCAAATGCAAGAAAGGTACTTAATTAGAGGCTGGAAATTTAACGATTCCTAACTTTGTATCCATTGTCTTTATGTTAAAACTTATGAAAATGCATTTAAAACTAAAATTAAAGGGGATAATTCGGAAATTAAACTGAAATTTGTCATTAATTCTCGCTCGAAATGGAAAACCAATTAATTAAAACGAATTTAGATGCAAACGATACTCTATCCTACTAAAAAGCTGAATTAAGTAGTATGATGTGGTAGTTAAGATTTATCAATTCTCTCACCATCTTATCCCATTTAGATATTCACTTCAATAGGCTATTAGTATCAACTTCAGATTAGTCAGGATGAAAAGGATCATTCGCTTACATGATTTGAAGCTATCGAACGAAAAAAAAAGAATTTTTTTTCCCACAAATTTACCTAGACTAAAACTAAAGAGTTCGAAATATTCAGCAAAATAACTCAGCATAAGCAGTTTTGGCCTAAATAAGTAAATTGTGGCAGCAAATTAAAGTCATGTGGCAAAGTCCTCTTCAAGAATTTTATTGTGGTATTAATCAATGGCAATTCTTTTCTTTGTCATTGATCTCAAGCTGTCAATTACGGTAGTACTCCATCCGCAAGCTCATTAGAGAGCAGTTTATACACGTCTGCGCATAAAACCATTGTCGTCGTCTCTGAAAAAAACAACTACGCGGTGTGTCTTACACGGGAAGTATTCGTGAGTCTTAAACACTACGCCTAATAGCTGAAAATGAACTTTGATCCAACCTCTATCGGTGTTTATTAATGATACTAACTGTCTGGGAGGTCGGATCTGAACAAATTTCAAGTCCTACTTGCTATCTTAAATGATTCACCGTAACTAGACGAGAGAATGATGGGATTAACTCAAGATTAAAGTGTATGAGCTCTCTGATTTTTTCACCAAACTCAAATCATGGGAGTAGGTAGGTGGAGATAACGAATAGCTGTGAGACAAAGCAGGTTAAATTCACAGAAGAAAAAGTCGAATTTTTAGGCGTTGACAAAATTACCCTGAAACAAATTCTCACACTCGAGTATTTGATGTGTTGTGGCAAAAGGGGCAATTTTTCCCGTACTATGAGAGAGAGTATAATTTTCTTAACAAGGAAATCCGAAAATAATAGTGATGACTTTTGTGGGATTTTCTATGAAGTTAAGATATATAGACGCAATTTTTGATTCTTGAGAGAGAGGAAGGGATGCAATCTAAATCGTCTCCTAGACTTGTGACATTTACAGCAACAGTAGCCAGACAGTGTGCGCGGTATGCGACACTCAGACCGAAATTCAGAATTATGTCTGGTCCCGCGGAAATGACGGAAAGATTGTTGTTGGAGAAAAAAAACACGCATAAAAGGCAATAATTATTTCCTAGTTGATGGTTTGTTTTGAAAAAAAATTTCTGCGGAAAAGCAGCGACTAACCCTAGACAGTAATCGGACTTCCTCCTCCTCTAAATCTCATGCAAGGAACAACAATTATTTAAACAACTAATTTATGTCCTAAATTCCTCTGAATTTATCCCGAAATAAAACAAAAACAGTTGACTATTCAATTCATAATTTTATAGTCTCAGATGTTCGCGTCATAATTCATATTTCAAGGCAAAATTTCAATATTATTTATATCACTTTCTATACGTTTTCCGGCGAAACAAAAGATTTTTAAAGATGAATTTCGGATATTCAACCAGAGTAACTTTAGATTAAAATCTGAAATGACTGTGACTGTTTATTGAAATGACATAAGTGTATAAGAAGACGCATATTTAAATTGAGTAAATTGTTTATAATTTATTGAAAGTTCCCTTCTCATGAGTGAACTCTGGTGAACCCTACTGTCCCGTCTTCCTGCTCATGGCTGTAAGGGGACATGGCATGACCAATCATCCAACTAATTCAATCAATCGACAAGATCTGAATATCGAGGACACAAACTCACCCAAACACCTAAATAAACGTCATAGATACCTATTATGCCTGAATGTGAGAGAATTGTATCATTCTCGAAGAACGCATACTCTAGGAGCATCTCAAGAGTTCTATCAAATACAAATTTTTACAAGTGCATCTAGTCCTTTTATCAGACTAATGGAAAATGCACAATTGTCAACTCAATCTGTCGTATCGCAAAACTTTGCCTCTTTGCCCTCAAGTTCTACTCAAAATTCCTACTTCTCTCTTTTCTTTCCATTTCCTTAGATATCCAGCATACCCGTGGTCTCCTAAATTAGAAAATTATTTTTATTCCTGATAGCCTGTAGGATGATCATTAGTTTTATAAGGGTTATTCCTCAGCCAAAGTTAGTCGAGATCCTACAGGTGCTTCAACTAACAGGGTATACTATAGGGCCTCTAAAACTGGTTTTCTTCTCTGATTAGTGCTAATGCCAAAAAATAGAATAAATAAATGCTCAAGGTCAATTCTTAAATTAAAACTCAACCGATAACTAAAAAACTCAAAGAGGAAGCCCAATAATTAATAAAGTGGATGAATTGTACTATGTACAGTATTCTATAAACGACCCCAATTCCATCCAGTCTTAAAGGTAAGTTTTCATTTAGTAAACACAACTAATGGGATACTGATTACTACTACCTAATTCAACTGATCCCATTCTGCGAATATGCGAAATTAGTTTTTTAAAAAGTCATGAATCAATAAAAATAGTAAATGCAGTAGTAACCTCCCTAGGTATTAGCCCTACCCCCTCTTTCCTTCATAGTGCAACATGCGTATAAATTAGCATATTTCATGATGGGTACAGGGGGATATTCACTTTCACATTCACATATATGAAGGGAGACAAACCGAATGGGGCCTAGCTGTCATCTTCGAAAGAAACCTCGAGTGATCCCCCCCCTCTCTCTTGCAAAATACACGTGCTTCCATGAATAAGTAGGTTAGAAGGGAAAGGTATGGAGGAAAAGAGATATTTGTATACACTTTCACAGGGGCAGAGAGCTGCACAAGCTGGCATATACCGCGAGGAGAGCCTTCGTGTGTGTACGAGAGAAGTCAGGCAGATGCGTCCATTAGTGAAAAGGTTACTTCCATTCGCACAGACAAACATTCAAAGGTGGAAGCCTTCTCTCTCCCTGGGTGGAATCAGCAGTCTGCTGTTTTTATTATTTTTTTTTCAATCCGTGTAGACGAGACACAAACACACGCTTACAACGAACATACCGCATTGAAGGGGGTTGGGAGACCAAGCAAGAAAATTCAAAAACGAGGAAGGGCGAGGAAAGGAAAGGCAGAGATGGAGAGAGAGAAGGAAAAGAAAAGCAATCCAGCACGCAAACGAAAACTGTAAAAAGGGCGTGTGGAGGCCAAATGTGGGGGACTCCCACCCCAAAATGAGAGGTTAAGGGGGAGAGGGGGAAAGACGTGCTTTTTGTTTCTCGGTGCGTTCGCGCGTATGTGTATGTGAGCGGGAAGGCTGGGCGGGGTACGACGCAGACTTGACGTGACAGAACCAGCAGTAGTAGCAAACGCAGAAGAAATGCGCTTCCGCTTTGCGTTCATTTCTTCGGGGTGAGTGGAGATAGGACCGTAGGGAGGGAGGTATAGCGGAATAGAAACAGACCGCCCGACCATCACCCTTCGTTGTAAATCCCTCTTTTCCCTAAACATCCCGCCAACAGCCAGGCAAGTAGAAAACGACTAGTGGGATAAATCCTGAGTTGAATGAAAGAAGGCAGCAGGCAGGCAGCTAGATTGTTAGTTAACTTTCACTGACTCTCTTTTACCCCATCTTATTCATTCTTTCTTTCCTCTTCTCATGAGGGTTAGTGGTTAGTGCAGTGGCGTCTTTTTTCTTCTCTCTTTCTTGCACGTCAGGGGAATAAAATCTTCTCAACTCTCCCGGTTTTCCCTCTTATAAATCTTCCTATTTCTTTTCTCTCATGCGTGCAGAAAAATAAGAGACAAAATTAGGAACTTTTGCAATTTTGAGAAGTGGTAGGAGAGTGTGAGTTAGTGAAATACGCACCAAAAAAGCAACGGCGATGAAGAAAAAGTAAGCTTAATAGGTTGGAGCGTTTACTTCCACTCTCTCCTTTCTCTAAGACAACAATTGAAACTTTTTTGAAAAAAGTTTGGCTTAAAATTTGTTTAAGAGATTCAAAAAGTGCAAAGCTTGTTTAGACTTCCGTAACACTGGATGGTCGGCGATATTATTAAATGTTATGAAACAAATTAAGATAATTATTAATGGATAATTAAAACTGTTATTTTCTTATTTTCTTATTTTCTATCCCAGCTTCTAGCTAAAACAAACACAAGCAAGTAATTCTTTAGAAGTCCGTTTTATTTTGACTCTCTTTTCTAGCGAAAGGGTTTAGATATCCCTTCTCTTTTTGAAGGTATAAGATACTGAAATGATATTTTTTCCGCCCAATAAATATAAAACACTTCCAAAATGGGGTTGTTCGTCGAAAAGAAAGCAGTGCTCTTGCACTAACGTCGAGATCACTGCTCTCCAGGCTCGATACTCAACAAGGATTGCCAGAATCTAATTTCTGATTGCTTTGCCTTATTAACGACACGGATGGCTGAAAATTCACATACTAGAATGTCATCCTCGAAGTTGACGTCAGGTTCAATGAAAAATCTCTCAAAGGCAACAGCCCACATTTTTTCCGAACTGGGATGAAGTAAAAAATCCCGAATACCATAGACAAAACCTTGATACCTTTCGCCAAAATTATATCCCTCAGCTAGAGCTACGCGTTGACTCGTTCGAATAGTATGACGTATACTCTATAAATATACCGAAATATTATTATTGAGAAGTATACAATAATATGCCCGAATTAACGTCGGTGGCATAATTCATCAGCTCCGAGATTCAGTGACCGGTCTTTAGAACGTCAAATTGTGATACAACGAAATCTATTAAGTAAAGGTAACCACCACAAAGTCAATTTAGAATTCAGAAGAAGTAATGCTATTTCGATTTCTTGATTTTTCTTTCCTTCAACTTCAATAGGAATCATTTCACCTTATTCACAAGTTATTAAATCTTTCTCACCTTCCGATATTTTAGAATAGAGCAATGAATAAGCAATTTTGAGGATATATGTCTTTGAACTTCGACCTGGGAACAAAATAGGCAAAACTTTCAATTATCTCAAATTTAGAAGAAATTGCAGATGTAAATAAATGTCGCCAGTAACCACTGCTATTAAGCAACCATTAGAGAACTAAAACTCAGCCGATGGGGTGAAATTTTGTTTTACCCACAGAGACAAGGACTCAGCAGAAATTTCTTCTAGACTAGACAGTTTTATGGCTTCGTAGTAGCTAACTTATTATAGCTATCAAGATAATGGTGCTACAAGGTTCATATTTTCTCACAGACAAACAAGAGGTATAGAAGAGGTGTGTGTGCATGTGTGTGTGTAGACAATATTAGTTGTTGTCGAGCAGACAGCAGCCAAAAATGAATTATGACCAATCTCTGGAATTACAAATCCAGGCATACGTCGTTGCTATCCCCATGCAAGGAGGGTATCAGCTTATTAGCAGAAAAATGCTAATATTATTGTAGAGTGGCATTTTGTGGCACTATCGGGAGAGTAGGTTTGAAAATTACTTTTAAGATTACGAATTAACATTGACAGTAAGTCACGGAAAAGTCCGCTACTCTAATTAATCAGCCATTTTTATTATACTATGTCTAAGTAACACTCTTAATTAAGGCGAAACTCAAATATAAAAACAAGCAGAATACTCAGAGAAGGAAAACTTCTATATTTAATAAAACAAATAGACGATTTCTCATAACAAAACTTTGTATTTTGCTTTGTCATATGAAAAATATCCGATTTTCGGTGTTTGATATCCGCCCAAGAAATCAAATTTATTTATGGTGGAACCACATATTTACTCTGTAGCACCTAAAGACACACTGGAATCACAGACTGATCATATTCTAGTGGGTCAACTGAGTTAAATGTTAACTTGATTTGTAAACTTCCAGAACAAAGTTAAAAAGGGCAAAAGTGATCGCAGAAAAAATAGCTTGTAGCCAACTCCGGTAAATTGAATATTTAAATACCAGAAAGAGATAAACGCCTACACACAGATTTGATGATAACCTTACTTTCATAGCGTAATATTTCCTAGTTATTTGCAATTCTACCATATTTACTAATAAAAATTTTCAAATCCATTAAATATATTTCAGCCGGATCCGTATGAGTCATTCCCCCTTTCTCCTTCAGCTTTCAAAAGTGAAACTCCTTGACAAATTACAATTAGTCGGTTTACTCTACATCGAAATTGTTCGAAATGGAAGGATTTTTGTTAGTAAGGAGAACGAAGCAAAAAAGCAGTCACGACGAAAAAACTTCGTTTGATATTACAGCAAACAGAAAATTGTGAGACGTCCCACGCTAGCGATTTAGTTTGTCCGTCGGAAGGAAGGGAACAGAGCAAAAAAGTCAAGCCTTAGAAAGTGAAAAGGGGTAGAAAGAAGAGTGGAATAGAGCAAGGAAGAAAGAGGACTAGACTGTGTAGAAAGGGGATAAAAAAATAAGCTAAAAATTCAAGCTGCTCAAATACGAGTCGAGCGCGTATGCTCAAAATCTTTTCCCGTTGGGATGCGAAAAACCTTTCATTTTCCCCTTAGTGTTGACAAGATAAAAATCCATTCATGTTGAGATAATTTTTGGCCCGAAAAGAATTACAAGAAAGGCACTCGATTTAAAACGTTTGAAATTACATTGTCTAATGATACCAAAATATTCTCATTGACTATCAGAGATTTTTAAATTAATAAACGCCTCACTCTGACAGTAAGAACCTGAAGCAAAATCGTGATTATGGAATTCCAGAGAAATTATCGCCTTGGAAACTTTTTTCAATATGCGATCTATTATATGGCGACTCACTTAAGTCTACCTTTAATTCTGATTACCAAACCCGACTTCTCTAGTCTACCCTGTGAAATAGCCAACTGTCTTTCTGAAATTTTTAACAGCTAGTACTATTCAAAATTCGAAATGTTAAATAAATTATATATTATCTAACCATTATTTGGAATTTGTGCATTTAAAATGTAAACAGGAACCAAATTCATCAATGAAAAAGCGTCTTTGAAAATTTTTTTTGAGATAGTAAAGAATAAATCCGAGTTCGGTGGAGATAAGTAGTAACCTAGAGCCTACCTGAAGAGAAACTTAAATTCTATCACTTTATTAGCCAAACCAACCAGTGCGATTGGCCACATTTTCCACTGGGTGTGCACCAATGACATCAAATCTGTGGCTTCTAATCTCGTGGACGAGCATATCAACTGTTGCCGCAGGCGCATATCAGACCCTTAAAAAAATTTAGTTTTGCCACCGATTAGTTGAAGTAATCATTTCACATTTTAGAACGTGCTCTTAATCCTTATACGAAGCTCTAGGGAGACAAATACATTAAATATGGTCAACCATTTATAAAGCAAAAATGCAAGGAGTAGGGATCTCTTGGACACTTAATTGATAATTGATGCATAGGGCGTAACCATCTAAGGACCACCAACGATTGTAAACTGAGAAAATCCAGTTAGGGAAATAATAGTCAAGTAAATCTCAGGCGAGAAAGAAGAAAGGGAAAGGAGGGGAAAAACGACAGACGCGGCAGTTGAGAAAAAAAACATGTGCGCAGAACTAGATTGAATTAAAGTCGCGCTTATTCATCCCCTTGTCGGCTAATTTCGCCATTGGTCAAGATACTCACAGGCATGAGCTCACTAGTGGCCAAACACAAATCTTCCCCTTGGTTGGCTAACATATTAACTCTATACTAGATTCATGGATGCGAAGAATAAACGAGATGATTTATTAATTTACTCATATTAAAGTTATTGAAGTTCACCCGTAATGAAATACTGAGCTCTGTCCTATTTGAAATACCTTCCCTAGTCTCATCGACTTGGCCATGGCTATAGAAGAATACAAATGATTCGAAGTGGTATGGTTAAAAATTCAATGAAATCAACTGATCAACAAATTCAGAATATGGTGGACATGAATTCACCTAGAAACACGGGGATCAAATCATGAAAATTGAACTGTTGAACATTTGAATATCACAAAGTGAATTATATCCCTTTCTAAATCTATTCTAAATCTGTCCTAACGAAAACAAGTGAAAGTCTTTGCTTTGTCATGGACCATAATGCTGGTAACTTATTCATAAATTCAACTTTATAACCCGTAAATTTGGCCGATAAAGTTAAGATACGATTAAATTTTTAAGATTTCAAAGTTGCGGAAAACTCCATTGTAATTTTTTTTGTGTACTGAGGTTTTATTTGCCTTTACAGCTGTCATTTTGAGATAAGATTGGCAAGACACTTTCTTGCAATGAAGTCTCTAATATAGCATAGCATTTACATTTAAAATGAGCTGACAATACGACCGAGTGCGTGGTAGCACGCGTGGACACACAATGGCTATAAGACTATTTCCGTATATACCTCGTTATAATTTTTCAACAAATGTCGTTTTAAGATTAATCGTCTCCGCACTGTTCTGTTAAAGTAAGATAAACATTTTTATGGAAAGTCAGAAAAGGGGGGATTTTTTAAGCTTAAAACTGGATTAATTAAAAAGTTTGTAATACCAGATGAGTACTTACTTGCAGCATTGAATAGTTCGGAATGCAGAGCAGAAGCAGATGACGTTGAGCACGGAGAGAGAGCGTCAGCAGCAGGATTTCCACTGCCGGTATTTCCAAGAGGCCCTCCAGGACCCCCAGTTGCTGAAGTAGTGGAAGGTGTTAAAGAGGACCCTGATGTGGAGGAATTTGAAGTAGCGGAGTTGGAAGAAGGTCTCTGTGTCTGCTGATGAAGGAGTCGCTGTTGTTGGTGATGTTGAAGTGCAGAAAAGTCGTAGAAATTTGACGCTGGTGGTGGAGGTGGTGCTCCCATAAATCCGCCGAAAGATCCGATCATTCCTGGTGGAATTAGACCTCCATACATTCGACTTGTCTTTTCCATCTTTTTTAGGAAACGGAACGTTTTGAGTTTAAATCCATTTACGTACAATTTGATCAAAAAGACTACTCACTATAAAAGAATCATTGGAACTGTTTAAATCCTAACAACAGCTACGGGCTTTACCTTTATATCTGACAAAAGTAGTTGGGGATCTGTCAGAATAAAATCAGATATCAAGACGATAGTGTCAGTGACGCAGTTGTAAGAGGTCACAAGACCGATGCTCATTAATGCACAGCTAGTGATATGGATGGACAACCACGCCAATTATTTTTGGCTATCAAAAGAGTAATAGAATGCAAATTTCTCACAAGAGTAGTTTTAAGATACCTCACCTCTACCTAAGTCAATAATTGGACCTGGGAAGTATGGACAACTCAGCTGACACCCAATAACCCCCTTAAATCATACAAAGCATTCGTTAAGCCACTGTCTTTTCAATATTTTTCACAAAATATAAGAACTTGAGAACATGCGTCATCTATTCAAGAAGATTCTACTCCAAATTAAAACGTAAGAAATTGCAGATATTTGTACTTGAATTTGATGCAGATAATGAAAAATTGGTAACGAATTCTCTATTTTCCCGGAATAAAATATCAAGGTCTATAAATTCACCAGTCTGGTACACCGTTCAACAGCTTTTTAGTTAACTGCTTATTCATACTTTCTTCTAACCCAGGTAATTGTTGAGGTAGACTTTCATCTTTGAAAACTAGGGAATTTTTCTCAAACTGCCTTCCTGCTTCATTTTAGTATATGATACTTTTGAAATCTTATTAGAGGCGAGGATTCAAATTTTCCGGGAACTTCACTTTAAAAACCAAAGCGGATGGACTTTTGTTTATACATCACCGAGTGCCAGACTTTGTCGTCGTAATTTTGCTTTACTAATATATAAATTTGAACTCGCATGCCTATTTGATCGCTTAGATAGTAATTTTAGAGAAAGTGAGCGAATGAGTGAGAGATTTTAAGTATGAATCTTGATTAGAAAAAATCACCACAGTTGTGTTGAGCAAGAGAAAGAGAGCACAGCACGTCGATGTTTTCTTTTCAAACTGTGTCTCAAACTTGCATCATTAATTAAAAACCTGCTAGAACCGGTTGTTCTCTGCTAATTTATTCCGTAGACTTGTCAATCAATGCCAAATTATTACTATACTATACTCTGTTCACACTTCAGACCGTGGCCTACATGTTTGTCGCATTTTAGTGCAAATTTAATCATGAAGATAATTAATAATTTCGATTTCAATATTAGAAATATTTTTTATTTAATTGGGGATGAAAGTATATTAGAATACGGCCTAATTACATTTAAGTAATGATTATTACCAGACGTTATAAGGTTCAGCCTGAGTGAAATTCAATGAGTTCCACTGTGTTAGCTCTTTCCATCTGTCAGTCTCGGAGCCATTAGAAAAAACAAAGCATAACGATTTGGTTGACCAACCACCCAAACTTAAAAATGAGCCAATATGGATCAGTTCAAAGAACGTGGAATGAATCCTGCAATTTGGACATTGCAATTTTACAACAAGAGTTGGATAAAAAAGATCGAAAAATGAAATTTTGTACATCTTTTCTGATCCTCTAGCTTTAATTTCTACTTCCACTGGGCCGCTTTTCTTTAAGCCATATTTGCATGGGGCCCTAGATTTTATTAAAAATACATACCGGAACTGGAGACAGACCAGGAGATGAAGAGTAAATCAATAATTAGACGAAACATATAAAACTAAATTATATCTATTCACCTTGAGAAAACGTAGTTATCTCATCGCTACTAATTTAAAAATATAAATTGATAAATATCACGAAAGATCATTTACTTCCTCAACCATTAGAAAAAAAAAATTTCAGAGACAAGACCGACCCTTCTTGATTAAAAAATACTGAAAAGTAACCACTGAACGTTATAGATAAGCATTTGCTGCAGTCCAGGGGACGAATCGTGAAATTTGAATTTTAAAATGTTAACCGTCAATTTGATAAGTAATCTACGATCTGAGTCTAAAAAATCTGATGATGACTCGTTGATACCCTGACATTGCTCTCTGTATCTTTTTGATCCCCTCTCCCTTACCATTTTTAGACTGCATCATTCAATATCAGTTGATTTCCATAACCGAAAATTGTAAAATTATTTGTATTAATGCGGGTAATAGTAATAATCTCTATACAGACAATGCGCAAAACTCATAACAAAATCATATCAGATCTCTCGTTTCTCGTAAAACCGCTTCTTATTTGTATATACAGAAACATAGGTGTGGTATTCACGCCTTCGAAAGTAATAATCGCTATCAGATGTTCCGGTTTTGTTTTTTCCAGCTACATGCATACATACAGTCAAGAAAAGGAAGATTTCATTCTTGCACGAATTACTTTTTGCCGAATAGGGAATGCAAAAGCCCTGTTTCCTAAGGGAGAGAAAGGAGAAGATAGAGTGGAAAAAGAAGTGGACAAAAAAGATTTCCTACAACGCTTGAATCGAAACGTTCACGTGTGTATAGCCTTTACGTAATTCTTTCCACTGGACGCCAAATATAGGCATCAATAAATAAATCAACTTTGATCTAAATCAGCGTCTCCCCCATTAAGATTTGACGAATATAGGAATCTGTCTCAAGAACAAATAAGAGTCCTCCCTTTCTCTCTCTCTGTTAATTTTGCCTAAAATTCATCATTAAGAAAGGTAAAAAATTTTCGTTTTGAAAGTGACTTCTTGATTGGCCAGAATCTTATTTAGTGCATTTTACCCAATAAAACTAAGCTAACCATTTTAAAAATGAATGGTCTAACATAACACAATGAAATTCCAAGAAAAGGAAGAGTTCGTTTTTCTTTTGTTTAAAATGATACTTAAGTGGCGTACACTACAAAAATAGTCAACCCGGTTCTGTTTGGTTAAGATCATAGGTGCTGCTTAATATCATTGGGAGAAAAAAAGTGATTTAAAGTAACAAGATCGACCTTCAAAATTAAGTAAGCACTAGATATCATGAACAAGTATCCGCCCAATAATCCAGGTGAAAAAGTACGAAATTTAAATTCGGAAATCAAATGAAATTCAACTATTGGATACATTGACTTTATTCTCAGAAACTTTTGAATCACCTACCCTTTATTACATATAGAACTTACTGAAATAATTTCCGATGCTTTCCCATAATGAATTGTTGTAAATTTTTTGTAATAAATAAAATGGTAATTTTACCAAACTATATAGAATTTTGATATGATTACTCGTTTTAAATTTCTTCTCTAGCAGTTTCCTTAATTTCAAGATAGCGGTAGGTAAAAAGCAAAAAAACATAAGTCATTTGCGAATCAGTTGTTAAAATCTGTTTCCTAAGAAGTAAAACAAAACGAACTACAAATGTAAACTTGATATAGATTTCACCGTGACCTTGAGTAGGAACTAATTAGATTAGCGATCTCCCTCTCCTAACATCTTGCTTTTTTCAGGTTACAGAAATGCTAGAAGAGGTCAATTTGGTAAGGAATGTTGTTCGGATGAGATGGATGGGTACATTAACCTGGTCATCAGGACTATTAATCATAAGGGAAGGGGGGAGGGGATTAAGGGAGGATTGAGGCTAATAGCATTCCCACAAATGTCACAACTAACCGAACGAGAGAGGGAGAGAGCATTAATCAAACGCTATTCGCGCGCTCCGACCCACCTGCATTCATGACATGCTACACAGTAGTAGTAATGGCCTAATCGTGTTCCCACGTTATAACAATCAAGGCGCTATTTTTTGAGAACTGGACACTCATTCAATATGAGGCCAGTTTGATCGATTGCATCGGGTCCCAGGTCCTTAACATGCTACATCCATTAAGTATTGAGGTCCAGCTCCTGATTACCTCTGGAACGACTTTTTGTATACGAGCTGATTGGTATAAAATAAAACAGAAACAATTTTTCATATCACTTAGTCTATTCATAAGGTTTGTTCTGCTAAATCCTTAACTATCTTCACCCGCATTCCAGGAAACATAAGATGCTATTCCGGTTATATATACGATACGTGCAATTCGTATGCTTTCATATGTCTTCTGTATTAAATAACAAATTATCAGTAAAATGGCAGGGCCTAGATGCCAACTTTTGCGATTTCTGAAGAGAATATCTACCAATTTGAGTAGCAAACGTCTAAGAAGTCATCAGATATTAAGGAAAAATAGAGATAAAATCTACACAAATTTACAGCGCAAGACATGGAGGAGATCACTGCCTTGACAGAGTCGTCATGAATAAAACAAGCAACAGTGTCGATTCTTGTTTCTAAAATTCTAAATTTCCACTTTAATTGAATTCGAGCAAAAATGGTGAATTGTGTAACCTGTCAACCGTATTCGAATGCCCGCAAAATAAGAAAGTACTACTTTTACACTATTAATGAGATTTTTAGGTTCAACTATCAATGAGGACTTTCAGTGTCCAATTTCTGACTGCTTTAAGATTTAGAGAAGACAGAAATGTCAGAAACGCCACATATCAGAATGCTATTTTCAAAGTTGGCATCTGATTCAATGGGAGTCTCTTCAGAAGATCTTCAGAAAAAATAGCAAAACATATTCCTCTGAGTTGAAAAGAACAATCTCACTACCACTTCCCCCAACCTATTTCCTCTCAGCAATAGGTATGCATCTGTTTGTCCGAAGATTATAATATACACAATGTTTATTCATAAGCAAATGTATTACTTTAAAAGGATAGTCGTATGCCAGTCACGGAAATATAGGGGAATGTTTCTATGCTCTAACATGGCTTCCTTCAATGCGGGTTTAAATTTTTACTTTCAGCAAACTCTAGATTTTATATTATACCAGATAGTTGCTTAAATCAAATGAGTTTGGAAGACAGCATAAGCCGTAGTTCAACAGTTTTCAATTTCGACTTCATGAAAAACAATAGATCCAGTCTATCACCCAAAGTCTCGCTCTATTGTTCTCAGAAGAATGCAATTGGATTTATAAGTTTTGACTTCTGGTCCAACTTTTCTTTGCATCAAATGTTCTTTCGAAAATACTCTTAAATGACATATAATAGAACTCTAGGTGTTTATATAAAGAAAATGACATCAAGAGAATCTAAATTTGGTAAGAAGATAATGACAGTAAATGGGAGTATACTAACTAATTAGTAAGAAGGTCTTGATGGACGTATAGAAGAAACCTGAAAGCCCACGGGCGTCCATTAGTGTATGAGAGAGTACAAGCATAGAGACGGGAAAGTAGTACACGAATTGTCATGAGCCCGACCTTAATAGACCCCAGTTACAAGCACTGTCACCTCAAATAGCCCTCGCTACGATGATTGCTGGCCTCCTCCCCTCACGCACCTATTCTCTCAACCCCTCCCCCTCATCATTATTGCTCTACCTTGTCGTCACATCAAATGTCGTCAAGGAAAGTGCGCTCTTCTTCCAAATGCATACTTTAATAGTTTTCACTGCATCGCCATTGCCTCCGTTGCCTCCCTCTCTTATTCATTGTGATTCTTTTTTCATCAGTTAGCTCATATTTCCACTTAGTGTTTTAATGAATATAGCATATACTAACTATTATTATTACCCACAGTAATACTAAAAAAATTTATAATTTTTAACTGTGGGAAGCAAGTGAGATCGGTTAACGGAAAGATTAATAATTAATCAAAAAGTAATTGGGAGCCTTATTTCATTTTATTTTCAAATTTCGCGTTTTATTCCCCAGATTGCGGCAAATGCTGATCACTGATATTAGGTGCTTATCGATCGATTATTTTAATCAAGAAGGGTCGATCCTGGAACTCTATTTTCGTTTTTTGTCCAATGGTTGAGAAGAAAAATTGTTCATAGATGATATTCGGCAGCTTAAAATTTTAGCATAGCAGGTGGCATGAGCAGCCACCCAGTTAGTTCAACTGGTGCTCAAGCAATAATTATTGGGGGCAGGAAATCCTCCAGGAACGAATGGATCAAATCAATAAATTGGAATTTCGGAAAGTTAAAACATTACACTGGGAGCTATACCCCTCATAGAAAGACGGATAAATCAGTGCAAGAAAGGTCTCCTCCACCTACCCATAGCTGAATGAAGATACTAATGAATCTGAGTGACATGCACAACTATTCAATTAGATCAAATTGTCAACAAGCACCGAAAGTAGAGGACACGAACTCATCCAGAAAACCAAGGATGAATTTTTGAAACTTGAGATCTAGCACATCTGGATATTACTCTAATGAGGTGCTTAAAGAAATCAAATGAAGTATGACAACTTGATATCATGACTCTGTTGATAACCCTATTCGATCTTCTTTTCATACCCTACTAGACTATCTTCCCATTTGCCTTATTCAGATGCTATTTAATGATAAAGAATTAAAATTTTTCATTTATATTGTTATGGATAATAATATTAACTATTTAATCGATTCAGAATTTAAATAATGACATTTGATATTCTGAATTCATTATTATGCTCTATTTCTCTCCGTTTCATTCTGTTTTCTTGAATTCAGAGTTAAAGAAGTATTTTCGTCGCGTCGTGGATAATGCTAATACGGATTCAGAAACATCAAAGGTTTAGTGTCATCTCATCTTTCGCTACCTAGTTCTTTAAATGCTCCCGAAAATTACAGAACCGTTTTAAGGAAAGTGATGACTAAAGGTAGTTAGGAATTTTGAGTTTATATCTGCTCCAATATTTTTTTCGGAGAGGAATCTAGTTCAGTTTTTCAAGTGTAGCACTTTTCAAGTTTTGATAAAAAATTCATAAATGCTAAGTGCTGAATGAAACCTTTAAGTAAAACTGTCACCTATGGGAACCAAATTACAATTGTTTGTATGACGTGAAATGTTACGCGGACAAATAGACTTTAAGTTCATTGATTTATATGATGGTAACAAAGAAATGGCCTCAGAACTTTAATTTAGAACAAAAACCCATAAAAATACTTCCATTTAGTTTTTACGCTTTTCATAAAATAAGCCTACATTTTCAACACATTTAAGTCTTCTAATATTTATAAATATATGGAAAAGGCCGAATTTGGAAATCAATATGATATTTAAAAAATGTCTTAATTAGCTGCCGGAAATTTCATGGAAGGACTGTCTTTCAATGTTATAGAATATAACCAAATCGATACCTTAAGAATCCCACAAAATTATCAAATTCTTCAATTCTTTTAATCGCCCTTTTCTCAATATTTCCTTTAAAAATTTGTCTTAGTCGTTCCGCTCGGTACAATCTCTCCGATAATTCGAGTAGGTATCTTCTCTAAACAGATGTTGATATTCAGGAAAGCGCCCAGACTGTACCTCTCTGTGTCATACTGCATCGGAGTGTTTAAAAGCTATTTCCGGACAACGCGTGTGTATGTCCGTGACGTGTTTTTTTTCGCTGAGAGATGACTCACAGAGCAAGAGAAAGAGAGACTAGTAGTTAGCTCGGCAGCTGCAGTGATGTGTATGCTATGTAGCCGACAACAATACCAGTAGCTACAACTTTAAGCACAGTCTGGGAGGAGAAAATAAGTATCAACAAAGGACGCTTTCGTTAATTCAATTAATTCAACGCCTTTCTGTCTCTACACCATCTGCTCTTCGATTAGCTGGAGACCAGACACTGGGGTAGAGGTTTTCAGACAAAGCTCTACTGTATCTACACCACACATATACAAACATACATACAGCAGTGTCTCTGTCGGGAGAGCTAAATGACGAATACGGTGATAAATTAACATTGTGGCTGTGGCGGCGACCGCGTCGAGTGTCCGAATAGGCATCCAAAAGCATGCAGGAATAGTGGTCTTAGCTCGCAAGTGAAAACATTAATCATGACCGACCCACGGCCATCCTCCCCTTTCCTCCCCCTTCTTGGCCAATGATCAATCGTCGTTCACCCGCTGGCTATAGCCATATACCATAGTATGTATTTGCATGTATTTGGTGAACAATATCTCCAGTCATTTCTAATTTTCGCTTCACTTCATCTTCATTATGTAGGGGTCCATTTCAAACCTGTGTTTCACTGCAAAATTCGTATAATACAAAAATATAAGTTCTTGAAATGAACCGCTTATCTCAGTTTTAGAACAAATATTACTTCCTACATTTGTTCTCAGAAATGAAGCGTGTAGGAGTTACTTCTGTAAACATTGACCTTTATAAAAAACAAGGGGCGAATGGTGAACATGTACATAGAAAAAAGATGGATCGGAAATGCCGATCACAGAGGTCGACAGCATCCCAGGAAGTTTGATTGATGTTCTCAGGAGCATAGAAAAGGAGGGAGAGGAGAATGATTCAGCGCTAATGGGGGATAATGATGGCGATTCATGCAAAATTGTTTTGATATGTGATAGACAACTGTGCTGTCTAACTTAAAACAATATTTAAATGAATCATCTTTTTACAACAAGTACCATTACACAAAACGATTTATCGATTTAAAAGTAGGTGAATAGACTGACGAATTGATCAAGCCTGGACCAGCTTAGCTAATCTTCAAGCTTGGGGCCTCAGTTTTATGAATGTTACATTCTAATGACCATTAAATGTATTAAGATGTCTGAAAAATCCCAAACGACACAAACGGCTATTTTACTCTTGTGAAGATACTGCAGATAAGGACCAGTTACCACTATCATTACTTTCAATAATTATAGTATATACGTAAATATCGAGGTTGAGTCGTAGACTTAAAGCTTTTTAATATATAACCCTGAAAAGTATGTTCAACTACCGATTCCATCAGTATATTTGACGGCAAGTTTTGGGCCATCAAAAAGGCATGATAAATGTATTTATTAATGAATACGGGTCTTTAGTTCAATTCTCATGCTGAATGTTCTGCTGGTGTGATGATGGGGTTCACAGTTGGTTCAAGGTGTAGAAAACTTCCATTCAGGAAAGCGTTTTCTAATGTTCAAAATGAGTAAGGGAACAGCATCAAAGAGCTTCCCTGGTGAGCGAGTCAAACTTTACCACCCTATTTATTGGCCAGATTTAACCAATGTGGTTGTCGCACCACTTACTGAGCGTGTGTCGATGGGAATTGAACCCAAGGTGTAAGTCTTCTTTAGCTCTCAACTAGCTTTTACAAGTTTGCGAAATACGTGATTTAGGAAATATAAATAAGCGACGATTCTTCAAACCTTATAAACGGCATCGAAGGCTAATTATCTGAACAGTCCTCCAACGTAACGACTATCATAATAAGCTAGAACAGATCTTTGCCTTTCTACGCTCGAAATCTACCCCCCACCCAACCTCTAAAACAGATAAACATTAATTTGTCCGTCCAACTTGCGCCTCTGACATGAACTCCATTATCAAGATTTCTAAATAATAAAAGATGTATGCCTGTTTAAAACATTAAAATGGATTTAGTATCAGATGTCATTGGGGTAGTTGCAACTTCTTCCACAGAGCTCGTTCATTTTCTCAAGCTCTACCACCCAAAATGTGATAATAAAATTACAAAAATGAAGTTAGCACTGGTAAATTAATGTGATAACATACACCCAGTAATGCCAAAATCTGTCAATCATTCAATCAGGAGCAGCAAGTTCGCATTGACGTGTTCGACAAGCCTCTCAGAGAGTGAGTGAGAATTATTCACGGCGGTATCAACAGAAAAAAACTTGAAATAAAAAAATACACAGTAAATGCTTACTTACTCGTGTGAGTTTAGTTATGCCCTAATTTGACGTAAATCTGGTCTATTTTCTTAAACAGAGAGATGTGAATGAGAGAATGAGAGAGATGACAATCTCGAAAACAGTGAGAAATTTCTGTGATACACATTGCTCAAACACAGGGTCCTAATTTGGGTCAATTGTGTGAAAACAGTCACCTACTCCCTCTCTCTCTCTCTCTCTCTCAAGAGGTTTTCGAGATGACAATGACAACTACTGACAGATTGGGAAGGTATAGTGAAAAGGTGAAAGAAGATGAGAGAACGTAGAACATTAGCATGTCTAGTTTATTAATTTCAATGCTCTATTATTCCATTATACCTGCCTATGCCTGAAAATGGCCTTTTGATACGTCTTTGATCCAAGTGTGACAACTTTGACATTAATATCACTAGCAGAAGTGAGATATCTTCTGTTAAGAGTGGCAGTACTAACGCTAAAAATCAGGGGATATCTAATGTGAAATAATAAATTAACGGTACAGACGAGAGATTCTTAAGTGTCATGTGTTACTGTTTTATTGCCCTGTAAGTTAGTGAGAACCTGGCTTCTCCTACTAGATTTCTATTAACACTTCAAATACTCAATCTGAATGTAAGCCATCAGAGTTTCAGTCCATTATAAAACGTCCGCAATTGTCATTCCTAGTGAAGTTAAGGTTATCAAGACTTTTTGGACCTTGCCCTGTATTATGGTATTTCCACAATAGTGCTGTTGATGCCTGACAAGAACAAGCTTGCAGCTCTCCTTAATAATACAAGAAGCCTGGTCTTAGGATTACGCTCTCGCATAGACCTGACATGTGAATAGCCAGCTCAGTGGATTGCTCCAAGAAATGTCAAGACCAAAAGTTTCCGTGAAAAAGACTTAGGTTTTGGGCTCAAATTAAAAGCCCCCTAGTTCTCTCGTCCTATAACTTCTTTTGAGTAATCAGATATCAAGGAAAATTTTTGGTTTGACCGGACAGTCATAACTAAAACAGCCAACAATGACGGTTTCTGCCTCTAAGCTTAAATCCCATCTCAGGATATTTAGAGCAAAGTATTGAGGTATATAATGCTTGCTGACTTTATGAATAAACAGAGACTGTAATGGGGACTGTTCATCATTAGTTCTCTTGACAAGTTCTAGATCTTCTAAGTTTCTTTTATCTAGTAATTCGCATAATAATAATAATCTCCAAGCCCATTTAGGAATGTTCTACAATGCTCATCTTGAGTAGAGTGACCTCATGGAGACCTTACGGTGAGGGACTCGAATTCTGACACCTTATACATTAGCCAAACTTAAGCAGCGCGGTTGACCATTCCGTCAGCCGAGTATGCGTTGGTGGATATCGAAATCGTGATTTCTGATATGACAGGCGGGCACACTGATCGCTGCGCCACCAACGCACGGTAATTCACATAAGAAAACGGACCAAATTTGAGTATTATTTGTGAACGTTTTAGGTATCCAAGTGTATTACTAAATTAATACTCTCACAAACCGAGTTAGAAACTTAAAGTTTTTGACGCATATTCACGATTAAGTTGAATAAAAAGTGGAAATTATATTATAAAACGTAAATCAACAGAGGTAGAAACTAAAGGAAAGTCAACGAGTAAAATATTTTATTAATTTAATTCAATCACCTTGCATTAATTTTTTTGTTAAAAATATTCTGGCTACACCTGAGCATTGTAGAATACTGGATTTAGAAGGATGAATTGACCAAATAATTGTAAAATAAATCGGCGTAGTGGTGGTATAAGTAGGAAGATATGATTTCTTAAAGAACAGCAGAAGTTAAAAATGGAGAGGGGAAAGAGAAGAGGGACTTCGTGACATTCCCTTCTCCTTTTCCGTTGTGTTCCCTCCTCTTCTTCTAATTCTCCTCTTTTCCCCTCTTTCTTTTAGCGTTTTCTTCTTTCTATCGTGGTGGCTAAGCCAATGCAATTGTTCAAAAAGTCCGTGTGTGGTCGCACCTCCGCACCTACGCGCAAATGAGCGCGATGTGCGGAGTGCGACCCCACCCATTCGCTAGATAGGGAAAGCTACTAGCTTGCCGCCGTTACTTCTACTACTGCTGCGTTGTTGTTGTCAGGCGTTTTTGTCGCACGAAGCGGCCATGTCAACTCTCTACCTCGCTAGCAAAAGAGAGAGTTAGTTAGCTTAGCTAGCCAGACTCACTTTAAATGGCGCGTTTTTGGCTGTTTGGTTATCCTCTCAATCTCTCTTTCGAAATTCGAATTGGCGGATGAGATAATAAGGACAAATTTTGGCGGGCTTTTAACGAATGAAAATAATTCAACTTATCTAACCTCCTTATTAGAGCGATTGTTAAATCAGTCTGGGTTTTAACCTAGTTCTAGATATGAACGCCACAAAGAAAAGTTCAAAGAAGGAGAACAAATGTAAGACACAGAAGATGATTAGATGAGCATTTACTGACTGTTAACATAATTCAGTTTGACTGGACTCAAACCATGGTATTGAGAAATGCAGCCGCTGAAATAGTCAGTGGACAATATTGGAAACTTCTTGATTTTTTTCAGATCTAACATGTTCCCAAATGAAAATATCTCAAGGTTGAAATCTTTTAATTAACTTTTGTAAATTGACGTCTAGGAGATACAGTCCTGTTGCTATGAAATATTTGTTCACTAGATACAACTAGGTTACTGTCCACTCAGACTCAAGGTGAGAAAACAAGAATGATGTACAGTCATTTCAAAGTTGCATTATTGACTTTTTAAAAGGTTTTTTATAAGAGAATGTAATTAATGACAAATCTGATGAAGAGAGGGGTTTATTTAGACTAACTGCCCAGGTATTCAAGCTAAAATGCACCCCCATATCAATGTGACAGAGACCACTCCGCATATATTGCTCACCTTTCAAAGGTACATAGACTTTGCGGCTCTATGTTGACGGCTTCTTATCAGTGATAATCACTGATTTGCAGAGGGGTAACGGTTTGGGCTTCGAAGAGGTAACAGCGATGATTTATTTTCACCGATAGTTGTTGACATAAAATCTCGGAAATTACTTGTAATTAGAAGTAAATTATTGCAAATTCAGATGTCACCCCAATGCCTAGGATCAAATGTAACTGAAACAACATAAGCTAGGAAAGTCTTGGTCCAGAATACAAATAAATCGAGATGGCGCGACCAATCACGGAATAAAATCAATTGGTCAGTAAGCTCTGAAAATTGCCTACGCAATCTCATCCATGGATCTGAGAATCAATTAGGATATCACAAAGCGAGTAATATTCCTTATGAGCTCATGCATAACTCAGTCAACATAGTACTGAAAGTCATGATTTCATTTTTTTCGCCACCGGTTCATTCATTGCTGGATTCATTTACTGTTTCTCTTACTCATTTCTTGTTTACTCAAGAATAAGGCCTTTTAAAGTACTTTCGCACTGTCATGGACAAAAATTGGGCTCTTTACTCGGAAAGCCTAGGCCATTATATTTCCCCTTATTCTCACATCATTAAAAATTGTATTTGACGTTATGCCTCTTACTGTCCAACTCACATCTTTGAACGAAAATTTTGATCAATTTGGACCTAGCAAATTTTAAGTTATATTAAATATCATTTTGATACACTGCAAACTGAAAGACCAAGACACTCTATCCATAAACCAACAAGGAAATGGATAGATGCATAGGCAAATACTTGGCTAGTGGGAAGATCAGAAGAAAATTTTTTTGCTTAATTTGATCTACTCCTACGACAGTTTGGTAAACCAAGGGCTAAAAGACAAAAAAGTGACAATGCTCGAAACCTGTGTTGCAGTATTCACTGCTTCGTGAGGACGTGAACTCAAAGTATGATAAGTTGTCAAGCTCGTATGTCGCGTACTCAGCCTCTTTGTCTAGGGTTTTGAATCTTTTTCTTACACCGGAAGTTTAACAAATATAGCATATGGCCGTCAACCCATCAAATACCGTAACTGTCACTCTGAGCACATTTAGAAAAAAACTTCGATTCATTTCCTAGCGTATCTTTGTTCTACGATACAAACAAATTTGACAACAAACAAACGAAGAATAAGAAGAAACAAACGAATCAAAATGACATGGCCAACTATTCAATTGTATAAACTGGTCAACAAGCTCTAAATATCGTGTGCACAAACTCTTCCAGTGATCAATCCATGAAAATTGAGTTTGGAGCCGTTTGAATATTACCAAATATCTCACACCTTTTGTGAGAAGGTAGGCAACTGAATGGTTCCAGAATTCAAATAAATTCTGAGCTCATTATACACTCCTATTCAACCCACGTTTTATATTCCATCTTGTTATTCCGCGTGTTGAGATGCTCCTCCATGTTTAAGATCTGCAAAAAGCTTTTTACATTGCCTGAATAATAACGTTAATTAGAAGGAATAAATTCAAATTTTTGAAATCACACATAGCGATTGAAAAGATCTTTACACATTTACATATTCACGAAGGAAAAACGAGTAGTTCACGTGCCAAGATGTTGAAGAACCAATGCATAGGAATATGCACAGATCGATCCAAATAAACTGTCATGATAAACCGAAGGCCATAGGATCTATAAAGAAGTCCGAGCTGTTTAGAAAACCGCCTATTTACAATCTGAATTTCAAACACATTTGTTTTACGATCACCTTTTTTAGTATTCGAATTCTACTGGCAGTTATTCAATGTGTACCATGGCTGTGGTACTTTCAGACCTTACCATCATAAATCTTTATCATAAGCTACTTTTCTACGGTGAAGATACGGGTTCACATCATATGCCGAAACAAAATTGATCAACGGATAGCATCTCTCACCAAATCCATGATTAAAGTTCAAGACTAAGAAAAATGTTGGTGATTTCAAAGAAGGTATATTATATTGTTTGATCCTCACGATTTTGGATGCAATTCACTAAATTTATTGTATATTGCAAGGTCTAGGGTAAAATAAAAGGATACAGAAGTTGCAAAGGTCAATACGAAATTTTACCAAAATCTTGTATATTTTAATCTGTGTATGTATAATTATGTTTAATTATGTGATATCACCCCCGTCTAGGCACGGAAATAAGATCGATTTGTGGACGCTATTTATGAGCCAGATATGAATCATACGTCTAGTACATAGAGAAGACTCAAATGTTGAGAGGATCGTACAACAGTGTACTGAAGTTAACTAGGCCCCAAAACAGGCGTCATGGTAGCATAAAGTCACTGGTGTGGTCAGAATACCAAAAAAAAACAGGAGAAGGGAGGTGGATCAGACGGGAGAGATGAAGGGATAAAGATAAGCTGTACTGTACTCTATCTACGATCTGATAGTGAATAAACCCACCAACCCACGGCCTAGATAGCCATCTCTCTCGCTGAGTTGAAAAGACATAGGACAGAGGGCAGGGGGGTGAAATGTCTCCTTTTTAACTTACTCAGTACGCATCATGCGTGGAGTGGATGGCCGGCTATTTCGCGTTTTTCTCCCTTTGAGAGTAGTACCTGAGCGCGCGAAAGCACCGACATAGATAGACGAACAGACCCCGTTGCATGCACGTAGGGAGTGGAACAGACACACACAGAGTCAATCGGGCGGGGGCTGGCCAACTAATTGAGCAACGGGGTGGAACGGGTGACATGCACGCACTTGGGAGAACGAACGTGCGCACACGCGAACGCCCATAATCAATGAAGGCGCACGCGTGTACCCTTGACGCTGCTATAGTCTCTATGCTTCCTCTGTGAGTGTATCTCTCGTTCTGCCAGCTTTTTCTGTGCCAATACTACCTCCTCTACTATATGTGTCATCACTTCTGATGGGCTGAGCCCGTAGTTGGACGAAACCAATCCTCTATTCAATGCTACCTTTGATATTGTAAAGCGTTTGGCTGTAGCAAGTCCATACAATTATTGGATGAGATGTGTCTACAGGCAGCATGCCATGTATTGTTCCGAAGAGCTTAACCTTTCAACTGATATTTTTAATTATAAGAACTGCTACTCTAATCTAAAAGGAAGATAAATCAAAACCGAAATTAAGCGACGTTCTACAATTTTTCAGGACCGTCAAATGTTTTCCGGTCTCTGAGGGCCTGATAGAGAAATTTGTATCCACATAGTTCCAATGGTTGGTTATTCTAAACACTGAAATTGAATTCTTTGCAATTCAATTCCATGACTGACTGGTGATTATAAACAACGGAATGGAATAGTGTAAAATGAAGAAAATAGAGAAAAGATTTTGAAATAATGACTTAACAGCAGTTCTTTCGGAAAATAAACGTCATTGTGGCCTATCAAAGAAAAAAAATCATGAGCAATGCGTTCACATAGTATAATTTCCGTATTTTTTAAAGTCAGGTCCCGAAATTCTAGAATATTCTGCAGATTTGGGGAATAAAGCAATGTCGGTGGGCTTCTATATTTATAATTTTGTAAGCTTCCTTATATATACAAAATTTGGGACATAAATTGCATGGAAGATATAGTGACGGTTCATATTTTCGGAAAGCAAAATATAAGTTTTCTATTTGACTTAAACGAATCTCCGCTGAAGCAGAATTGGCAAATTATCTCAGGAAAAAAGGCTGCGAACGAAATAACATTATTTAAAACCGTACCTAAAGGACGAAATCATCTGAATTCAAAAGTATTATTTGAATCCAATGTGCTTTTTTCTTAAATCACTGGCTGATCAAATTAACCTTCTGTATTAGGATAAAGGCAGTAGGCGGGACCACGAAACTAAACGAGACGCTCTTTGTCTCAATGATTGATCGTATCACATTAATCATTACTAAGAGAGTACAAACTTTGTCATGCTTTCAACAAAGGCAGATATGTCTAGTCCCAAATTATTTCGCATCGTCCACAAAGACGTCAGTAAGAAGTTAGCTAAAAACGAAAACAACAAAATCCGGCCTATGGAGGGAAATCCCATTGTCGTAATGCCTAAGACAAATTGTCAATAGACAATCTTATGATGGGGCAATTTATCCATTGCATATGTGTTAATATTATTGAAGAGTGCTTTCAGGATCACAAACCAAACTTTTCTAGTAATAGAAGTGGCTCGCTTTATTTTGATACGCGGAGTATATCTCGACCTGTCTTAATATGTAAACATCGTGTCCAGGCACATATAACAAGTTTCTAATTTACTCAAATGTATTTAGATTCATGGGGAAAGGAAATGTATGCATCAATCTGGCAAGGAACAGATTTCAATCTCTCCCACACACTAGGAAGAGGCTAACCTTATGATTCAACTCTCGCAAAGAAATGTAACGGAAAGAGGTTGCTCAATTGATTCTTGTTGAAAATCAATGAGGATGACTTTGCCCTTGTGCTGCAATGAAAAATACAGTAGAATTTCTAATCTTAAAAGATGTTTTGAGTAATCAGGAAGCAATGTAAACTAGAAAGCACGACCAAGCCTAATTACTCAAGGAGCCAAGAAAGTGTTAGGTTTGACCCGTCTATCAAGGCTATAACATCAAAAGCTGCTTATCGTCTTCAAAAGTGTAAAACTTTACTACAGGGAAATTTGTGAAAGAACAATGAAATATAATGCAGCTAAATTTATGCAAAGAAAAGAAAGCAAAGCTATTGTACTGTTCACGGGATTACTGTTCCACAAACATAATATTCATCAACGACTTCAAGTGCTCAATTTCTGGATGTTTTAAATCTTACAAAAGATAGGAAGAGTGCTTCAAAACGCCATATATCAAAGTGTCATCATCAATGTTAAGTTCAATGTGGGTCTAATTTTCGAATGACTTTTGAGAAAGCAGTAAAATATAACAGCAACTGGACTTCTGAACCGAGAAGTGAAGAAACAAAAGCCATTATCTCATAGACCTAGTCTCTATTACCTTCTCCCTTTAAAGTTACGCTTCCACTTGTCCGAATAATAAAATATTTACTAACTTTATAAACATAGGAACGAAAAAAATCGAGAACATAACTCACCTGATCGGAAGCAGAAGTGGCTTGTCGATAGACAGCAGAGAGATCAGCGAGTTGACCCAAACCGATGGCAGCCGCGGCTGCTGCTTGTAGACCAGCAGCGTAGGCAGTTGATGCTGACGCCGCTGCCGCAGCAGAATTATTGATTATTCCATCCACAGACAACGCCGACCTCTTAGCATGTGGAGAAGGAGCTGGCGCTCCATGCGGCACTTTGAAAACTACAAAAAAAGTATTGATGACATTTTAGCCCCCACCTCAACTAGTCCATATTTTTGCATTTTCGTATACACAGTCGACTGGGAAATTGGAATGAATAAGACCTCGACATCGCGGAGTGTACGCCAGCTGACCCCAATGCACATACACCACCAAGAGAAGGAATATGTGCGGACTGGTGGTGTTCTGAGAGGAGGAAGGGATAGGGTTGGAAGTGAGGGGGTAGGTGGGGTTAGTTAATCGTCCTCGAATGAGGCAATTAGGCGATCCAGTTGCGGGATAAACAAGACGAATCGGAAGGCGGGTAGAAATGCAAACCAGAGGTATAAACATTCGCACAGGCACAGAGAGAGATGAACAAACCGCGTGTGCACAAATACACATGAAATCTGGACTGTTTCCTTTTCATGCGCAGGCGCACACGAACGCATAAACGTCGTTGAATGAACCGACCTATTCATCATCAAGGCTATCAATGATCTAATCGCCCTCTTTTCAAGACCCATCAACCCTTTCTCGCAATAATTACCTTAATTTGAGAACCCTTTGCAATGAATAAACATAGGACACATGGATAAAATACTGAGAACGACTCGAACGTGAAAGCCGTACTTCTTAGTTATCCCCTAGAACAGGGAAATACTTAATCTAAGATTTTAATGTGTAGATTCGACCGGTCTTATTTAAAAACAAATTTACAGGGTTCATAAATAAGTCACTGAGTAGGATTTAAATATTGAGAAAGAGATTGGAAGGTGAATGATCTTCACAGTGAGCTTATAATATTAATTTAAATCCTATCATTGCACGATCATCATTATTTCCACCACTTGATGATGGTCTATAGGTGCGGTTTTGCCAACGCGGATCAATTAGAGCTTGCTAAAATGATGACAAACCGCTGCAATGAGAGGAACATTCTGGAAACATAACATATATAAGGCGCTCTCGAGCATTTTTAATGACTATAAGGCATCAGAGTTCAAAACGATAGAATAAGAGGTGACGAGGTTATTCAGCAATTTCAAAAATTAATTTTTTTATATCGGGCTATTCAAAGAGGACTGATCCATTCATTAAAAAATTAAACTGTACACACATCGAGTAAACCCTAGCGAACATGTTGAAAATCAAAATAAACAGATATATCACAATATTACAACCCCTACACGTTCAATCAACTCAACGCTGATTCTAGGAATCAGATTCTGTACATGAACTTTGGAACATTAAGTAATTAATTAAAAAAACTCTATTAAGACATGCTGGTAAGTCTAGAATTTAGATACTCCGATGTTTATCATCCATTCATCTCTTCTTATTTGAACCAGAACAATAGGAAAACAATAGTCGCTACGCTCCCCGAAACTATTGGAAAAGCATAAGATAAAATTCATAACCTCGACGTTGTTTTAGAAAACCAAATTTCATTTTTAGTGTATTCCAAAACTTCCTTGCAGTGAAAACATACTTGATACTATAATGACCAGGTTGTTTGAATAGTTTTTCCCATTATTTGACTACATGCTCCATGTGTAGCATGACCATCTTTACTACCAGTTCCCAGTTCCTTCTAAGATTTGACTCAAATTCACAGGGCTTCTGTTCTACAATATGGGACTGAATTTACACCAAACAACTACATGAACCCAGACACGAAAAGTCTGGAACTGATTAAAATCGCACATGTGTGTCTTTTTATTTGGTCTGGTTAGTCTAGTTGTCTGTCTGATCGGATCGCGTTTGGGACTCCGCTGTTATAATTAACGTGCCCCTTCTTCTTTGTGCTGAATCAAGGCTGACAAGTATATATTCATACACAGCTACGACTACTACGTTCGAAACTCTCAACATAGTTACAAGAACCCCTCTCTCCCTATCCTAATTTTCCCCCATTCCAGTACATTCGATGGCAGCGGTAGGCTAGTCCTGCCGAATCAACGAGAGGCCGAGAGCGAGTAAATACCACCACGTCTCGGGAACCAGCTGTCAGATTAGCGCACATAGACTTTGAGAGCCAAACGAAAATCACCCCCTAAAAAGCGCCTTTTGCTATATGCTGCGCACGTATTAGACGTGCGTACGCGGATAACACATCGCACCATGCGTCCACAAACTGGCGCTTATTGCACACACCTCCGCACGCGGTTCTATCACGGACGCACCAAATGCACGCAAAAAACCGACGCATAGTGGAACGTCAATAGGAGAGGAACAAGAACAGGGCATGTTACAAACTAGGCAGGTTTCAGGAGATAGAGCCGGAAGAGGCTATGAGAGAGGGGTTGTTATTTTCCAGCTCTAATTTGCTATCTATCCTTGCTCACATATTCTCATACACAATTAATATATCTACTGCCTGATATGGATGGACGAGGGCATATAATTTATGTATGTGTACGCAGGAAAGGACGTCCGACAGTACGCAATATTCCCATAGCTCCGATGTGATCGCGGATGACTATAAATAATGTAGGAAGTAAATGTTCCTTCTGCTCTCTTCTCCCTGCCTGTGGCAAGCAAGCTCTGATTTATTCCACCTAATTACAACAATTAAGCGGATCCAAATTCATTAAGTTGCAGCTTTAAGGAAAGTTCAAAAGAGAGAGGTTTCTATAATGCCTAAATCTCGTCTGATTGATTGACACCGGTGAAATAAACGCACAATTAAAATTTAAAGGGTTACAAATAGCGCGGTGATATTGACTGACGCTAGAACAGTCGTGCTAACAAACATGCATCGCTTAGTAAACTATGTTTGACTTTTCTTACATCTAGATCAAATTTATTATACAAACTAGCCCTGACCACCTGAATTCAAAATCGATTGATTAAGTTTAGATAAGATAATTAACTGAGAGAAGCATCAAATTCAGGCTTCTAATACATTAAAATATCAAATGTTGAATGTGAACAGGAGAAAGGACCATCTGGATTCATTATCGATTGATTAACTAAGTACCAGCTAATAGAACCGCATTTCACATCGCACCCAGTTTGATTAGCAGACTACCCAAAGAAAGTTAAGGATTGGACTTGAAACGCACTAAGATTCTGAAAGGGATGTAATTATAAGTGTTATAATGGCTTTTATTTTGGGATAGAAAAACCTGCTGCTGCTTCTTATGGATGAAAAAGATGGTGAATTTAGTAGCAATAGTACGTTTGGCCTTTTCTTAAAAAAACATCTGCATATATTCGATTCTTGATTGACTTCACATATATGTACATACATGAATATACATAATACCGAGCCAAACTATAAGGGGGGGAGGGGGAAATGGAGAGTGCTGGGACGAGAATAAGAACAACACAGAGGGGAGAGGAAGGAGGTAAAGTCTTCCTGTCGGTTAGACATAAATGCGCATGTTGTGTTGTGTTCTATCGGAAGCGCATAGGAAAACACCAAGTGCCCTCACGACTATATTCCCCACCTCAACAAACCATAATCTGACAGGGAACCACAGCTGTTACCTTAGTTACCGTCGCTGTCGCCGAATACATGACAGCAAGAACCCACTAACAAGCAACCAAATTTCCTCCTCTCCCCCCCCCCCTCCCCTTACGAAAGAAGAACCTCATATAGCAAAAAAGGAAAAAACTCCCCTTTTTTACTACCCGCAACCAATCATCGATCGACAACAGGTGCGGCCATATAATCCCGTATGATTCATTGATTGGACAAGAAAGGCAGAAGCGCGCGCGAAGCACTCATCTTTGAATAAGCCGCTGAGTCATGAAGTAAGAGAATGCTGTCAACACACACACCCAGAAAATGCATCATTGAAGTATATTTCATGTTTCTACTTGCTCTTAAATTTGCGCCCAGTGTAGAAGAGTTAAGTTACAACTTTTTAATTGGATGAGGGACTATTGATAGTCAGAAATCGATGATATTTCACTGGATGCTCGTACGAGGAGATACTAGAGAGGAGATACCAATGTAGACAACAACAAAACGATGACTCATGCCCATACGTACACACTGCGCGTGTTGAAACGTACTGCGCGTTGACAGAGAGAGATGACTAACTTAACATCAGAGGGAGAAAGAAAGACGACGACGACTTAATCAAGGCTAACCTCGCGCTATAACAATTGCCCAATAGTTATCATCCCATGCTTGAGTACATATATATATATATGTGTGTGTTTTGGTGCAGATCTTCTTATCACTTATACTTCATCTTTAAACGGCAGGGAATGGCTAGCCACCTACTCCCTTTTTTTGGCTAGTGAGATAATACCGGGAGATAGAAGGCGCGGGAGAAACTCTTTTGCAAACGAAACTTTTTAGGGTAAAATATAGTCAGAAAATGCATTCCCGTTTAATTAAGCGTAGTAGTAGAACAAGATCGATTACCAACTAAGTTCCATAGCACATGAGCGTCGATAAAGGAGAAATCGATGTCAAAATGAAGTCATTTTATGGTGAGATAAATTTGGGGTACTATCAAAGGACAAGAGCGGTGGTAGCGTATGTGGTAGTACAGAATACAAATAACGGAAAGTGCACATTTGTCAAAGGGACAAATATTTCCAGGTATTTATACCCAGCATATGTTCTGGACTAAAGCTCCTATTTCTTTAGTGGAAGCAGAAAAGAAGAAGGTAATTAATCACTTTTAAAACTGCCTCTCCGGCGCAATTTGTTGATTGTGATGGGATATCGTGCGGGATAGTGTGCTTAGCGCTTTGCAAGAATGGTATGATAATCGTCTTCTTTACTGAATGTAGAGATGCCAAATAGGTATATAGCTATTTCCATTTCAATTTGTACTGTTGTGAAATGACACTTATTAAAGAAGACAAATGTATGGGGCTGAGAGGACCTTATGCACTTGTCGTTTTTTGAAAGCACAATAACTCACAGTAAATATTTACTTGAAAAAGGCTTATAAAACTGACGACAAGGCCAAGATTTAATTGAAAATTATTAATAAATCTCTATCTTCAACTTCATGATCAAAAGGTGTGATCTTTCACAAAACCCTCAAAAATATAGATATGAAGATGAGAGAGCTACTGTCATCCAACCTTTATACTTGTCCAATTCTAGCTCCATCAAATAGGAATCGGCATGTAAAAAGCGTGCTTATGGAAATATAAACGAAATGAAAACTTTGTTCATGAAAACAACTCGAAATCCGAATAAATTATTACTTTCATCTACATTTTAGAAATAGATGTAATTATTGATAAAGCTTTCCTAGCCGTTTTGATCAAATAAACTTCCGAAACCTTTATCACTTTTACACAACATAAAGAGCCTGTCTACCAATAAATCCATCTCTGATAACACAAAATAGATGTTAAATGTTCCTTGTGCATCTACTCGCTCTTGGTCGTAGAAAGATACAGATAAATCAAGTGGCATGACCAATCGTGGAATTAAATTAATTGGTCAACAGAGCTATATGGATATAGTGAAAATAACCTCACCCATGAACTTGTGAGTCAAGTGATGACATCACAACGTGAACTCTTCCCATTTTGAACATATAGAAAAATTAATGCTCCTAAATTAAAAAATGTAAGACTGGTGAAGTTCTTATTTCATTATCTATTTACCACTCTCCCGTTTCATATCCTATTGGACTCGTTTGTTGTTCCACTTGTTCCGATCCCTTCCCAAGATTAAAACTAGTAACAATCATAGTAATAAACAGATATTAATCAATAAATAGGGATCTAATAACCAATCTACCAGCTGGCACACAATTTTCAAACAATGACGATATATTTCGGGATAGAAGCATCCGCAACCCGGAGTATCTAAACGTGAATCCAGGAAGTAGCAATTTAATTTACTAAATAACCAATGAAATTACTAAATATTCTGTCAAAAGAGAGACAAATTGGAAAGGTTAAAAAATAGAGGTACTTGCATGGATAATCTAATCCCTCTGGAAAGTTTATAAATGATAAACCAAAATGATGGAATTTTGGCTTTTAAAAAGGCCTCCCAATATTCATAAATCAAATACACCGAACACGTGTTTGTTATCCTGCGATGACTCATACACTGCGCCGACAATTAAAAGAACCAAAATACCCTTTAAATTGATTCAAAATTTTTCATATTTTTACATGTCGAACTACTGACGAATAATTATAGATATGGATGATCTAATAAATGTTGACCATGAAGAGAAAGCGGGATCACAAAAAGACAAATAAATCGATAATCAACCTATGGCATTACTAGGGCTACTAGTAGTGGTAGAAAAAGGGGACTAAACTCAACTCAATGCTAGGCAACTCAAAAATTAGAGTTAGTTAGCCAGCCAGAGTCGGTTTTGGTTTTGGAGTTAAGCAGGCCATGCCGCCGCCAAGCAAGAACAGGGTAGAGGCGGCAGCAGGCTGACCAGTAAAATAACGCGCGCTGTGTGCTACAGCCGCACACGCGCGCAGCTTTCTGACGCAGTCACCGCCAACAGAAGTCTCGAGCAAAAGAAGAAATGCAAATACAGAAGGCATGGAAAGAGGCAGAGAGGAGATGTAGCTTTTCGCCTCAAGCGTGTCGAAGGTCATAAAGGAGTAACGGAAGAATCAGCGTAATCAATAATATCATCTGTGTCTGGTCTAGTACCTTTTCTCCCGTTTAGATGGGCTATTTCCAAGGCGTTTCTATCGCTTTGGAGCTCAAAGACTAAATTTAGAAGAACGAAACCGAAGTCAGTATTGAAACATGGCATCTAACAACTATTGAGGGAAGATACTTTAAAAAAATTACAGTCAAAATATTCCAATTTCAAATCGCAGCTTATAACAACTAATAAGCTTCGTAAATACCAAATTGGGAATGACACCACCTCCCGTTCTCTTGAGATTTGTAAATTCGGAAGCACGCCTTCTTCCACGACCAGACAGATGTAAACTAACGTGTAAAATACAGACAAATATAAATAATTGCTCTTAAGAACTGATATTTGCTACTCCAGTACAAGTGCCTTAAAATTGAGCTTGAACTAAACGAAATACTCTAGAATGGTCAGGACATGAAGGGCTTAAGAACAGAGCGGCGCCCATCGTAAGTTGAGCTATGCAGAAATAGTTGATTACAGGACCACGATGTGACATTAAATTCAATGGGCTTAAAGAAAGAACATATTCCATTCATTTTATTCTTTATAAGATGATTAATACTTGGAAATTGGGCAAAGTTAATTAAACCCACGAGAGGGAATGTGAAAATCTCTACTGAAGCCAGGAGATACGACTTTATTCATTTATGCATCCAACGGAAACCATCCCGAATTAAATCAGACCTAACTGTGACAAACAACAGTTAGAATAGAGGGATCCATAATTCGACTACTCGTGATCACCCTCAGTAGCGTCTAATGTTTCGGGTTATATCGGATGCAGTTAAATCGGATACATTTAGAGTGTCTAAGAGATGAAGGTAACGCTTAAAGATGCTTTTGGATGCACATTCGAAACTATTAGAATTTATTATTCATATGCATGGCAGTGTAGTAAAAAGCATAGATTAGATCTGGTTTGTGAAATGTGCTTCATTGAAACTGCAAGAGAATTAGTACTTTTATTATTAAAATCCCTTCTAATCATTCTCAAATCGTTTTTAAAATTAATCAACCGAGTATCCCCTAGGCAGAAGGGACAAAGGAGTACAAATTATAACTAGAGGTGTAGTGAAAGCTTTACTTCTCAAGGTCGACTTTATTTTGCTTCCATACCTTTCGATACATCATATGTTGAAGTCTTTATATCCTTATGTTCAAATCGTATTTGAATACAAACTTAAAATCACATTTAGTCCATTTAATCAACAATTGTTATTCGTTTAAGACTATAGCAATTTCAATTGATGAAATCAGCCACGTATTAGAATATTAACAATTGATTAATAATCAAGGATTACCCAACTTGCAAGATCTGCCTTATTGAAAAGTAACATTATTTGGAACGGGTGCTTAGCCTTTATTGTCTTTGAAATTACCTTAAATTGATCTTGTTTAGTTCATGTTTAGAGCAATCAAAAGTAGTTACAAATATAATTCTTTAAATGCAAGAACTACTGACTAAGTGCATAAAAAGCGTTATGAATAAAATGATACAATTCCCGATGCATGAATCTAATTTAACACAATCCATGTCATTTTTTAGACAGACGATTATTGAATCCTTTTTTGGCTACTGGTGGCTTTAAATAATAATAAAAAAGGCTATAAATGTGGATCTGTCGATCAAAAAGCACTATCACAGGCTACCTGGGTATCTCTATCTACTATGGAGACAAAATATACATGCGAGATAACACGTACAACATCGAAGACTTCCTGGGTGAACCACGAAAATATAAAAAAAAAACACAGAAAGCTTTATGCGTGCGGACGAAATTTTGACTGACAGGTCCCTGTTTACAACAAAGCGAGAGCTAGAGAGGATTGCAAAATGACACCGCTCGGCACCCCGGCTTTTAGTGAAAATGTATGCACAAAACGAAGGGAGACTTATCTCGCAAAAATCATAGTCATGTCTATGTTGATCTCACGATGAAGAAAAAAACAACACGAAATAAACATCAGCGCGACTCCGGTTTGTGTGTACGTCTGTTGTTTTGATCGCACAAATATACCAACACAAACAGCATAAGCAGTCAAGGGAACGGAGATTTTTTATTGATACAATGGTAGGCTTAAATTGAACAACAATCTAAGATGGTGAAATTTAATCAAATATAAAATGACTCTCCACTTATTTGGATGGTGTGTTAGGACGTGTGCGGCCGTGTACTCCAACCCTCTCTCCCTCCTCTTTTTCTATCCCACTCAACATCAGAAAAAAAAGACTCAAAAGCAGCGTAACGGCTAGCTTGTGAGCACCGCTTTGGGTTGCACGTTTGCACTTTAGGGAGGGTAACAGAGGACGAGGGAAAAGGGGGGAGTTAAAGGATGAATATACACACTTACGTGAGGCTCCATGTTCGATGAAATTGAAGTCGAAGGGAGTCTGTAATGAAAAAGATACAAAAAAACGTAGTTAGTATTGCGTGGGCCCCCGCATTTTAATGAGGTAAAATTGCCGAGGGGCCAGGATGTAATATATCAGCCTCATCTGTTCTCTGACTCTTTTTTCGGATTGCGGCGTGACACACACACAGGGTCCGTTTAAGGGCGCTTTAATGGGCAATAAATGCTCCCTAGTCCGTTCTCACCGCAGCAAGTCAGTCAGCTGATTGAAGCAGATGATTTTTATCGACCAGATGAAATAATCAATACCAACTAACAGCGTGGATTTTAAAATTCCATTTTGGCACAGATTAACAAGACATATTTTAATTAATATTATTTTTTCTTTAATTTTTAAAGATGAAATGTTGATTCTAATATTTTAAAAATGTCATTACGGTGCTATTTTTGAGGTGATAGACATATATGACTTAATTGGCAGCGAGGAAAATGGGATAATCTAACAGAGATGGAACAGGGTCACACTTATGGCATACACGCATCTAGACTAACTATAACACACCAGGAGAGGAGTTAATATAACTAAGCATTTACATATACACAGTTCTCGACATTAAGTAATAATCGGAGGATATTTATTTGCCATAAATCACAATTTTTAAAAGGAGTAAATTATTTTTATGTCTTTTCCAAAATACTAAGAAAAATTTTGGGTTGGCTTACGCCAGGGAAGCATGCATCGCAGACAGGACAGGCTATTAAGACGGAAATAGCAAATAATAAGATACTTAAATTATAGAGATAATTAAAGTCCTCATAAATAACCGTTAATTCGAGTTTAGAACTGCACATTGTAGATTTATTTAGAATCTTACCTACTTAAATAATAAGATTTGACTCACTCATAAAGATGAAAAAACATAAACAACCTTGATTCAAAGTAGAGAATAAAGGTTTTCGTATGTAGGAAAATACATCTTTTTTGTTAATTTTTGAGTTTGAGTAGTTAGTTGACGGAATCCAAATGGCAACTAATATAATAGATTCATCATAAAAATGATGAATTACAAGATCGATGTATATATTTAACTATCCTTGTCTAAATTTTTCGTGTAAACTCGATTTAATGGAATTTTTTATAAATACTGCAAGAGAAGCATCGCAGAACTCAACTTCCAGTACAAATTATCACACTTTGAATCATGGAGACAGAAAAAAAAGAAAGAGTCAATCAAAATTCACAGACCGAATTAAAAAGGTTGAAGAAAAACCAATAATAATATATAGTGATTAGTTGCAATTAATACACTTTTTACGTAAAAAAGTTCAATAAGACGTTTAATTAGGAAACATTTAAAAGCGCAAAAATAGGTTACGGTGAAGTAGGAAAAGTGGATTTACATTTTGGCTTTTCGGAAAATAAGCACCTAAGAGAAATAGGTCATTCAATCGTTCGCTATGCAACTTAAGTTTAATGAAAATTAAAATGGGTAAATAGAATACTCCTTCTTTAGCAGTAAACAGTGCAGGGCAAGAAGAAAAAATAACTTCAATATACTCACTAGTTATAGGAAATACAAATCATTTCAGAGAAGAGAACCAACGGAAAAATAACAAAAAAGCACTGAAATTTCACTCACGAGTTGCTATTACGAAAATTATGAATTTTGAATATAGAATAACTGTTATATTATATATTATATCGGAAAGAGGATTTCAGCTTTAGTTAGACAAATATGATTTAATTCTAGTTATAATGAGAAGTCCAATTTGTTATTGTTAAAACAATAGAAAATTTAATGATTAAAGACATTCCAATATTATGATCATAATTAAAAAGTTGATATTTGTGTAAAGGACGAGGACTAATGTAGAAACGATTTTCAATGAGTAAATAAGCAGAAGAATAGAGAGATGTTTCAATATACTAAGGAGTCAAAAGGAAGCGAAGAAAAATTCCCAGTCTTAAATAAGATGCACAATGAAGTAGCTTCAGGAGCATAAAAATCAGTGTAAGTAAAAGAGTAAACAACTCTGACTAAAGTGCTAACTGACTAGATGCTTACTAAAGCAAACTAAAATTTAACTTGTGTGTGTTAATAACAGTAAGTACATGAGTAAAATGTAGAGAATGGTCAGTGCAAAAGTTAATAGGAGGTGTAAGAAAGAACAAAATTAATATCAAAATTCCTAGGTAATATATATATATAAACTAATAATATTTATATGCAAATAAACAAAAGGAAACTAAATTGACTGAATTAAAAATATTCAAATGTCACTTACATGTCCTTCTCCCTCTATTACTAAGCCAACTTTATCTTCAGTTAAATTTTCGGAAGATTTCTTTTGTTCTTCTTCTTCTCCTTCATCTTTGTATACTTTTAATTCGTCCGTACATGCACTTTCGTCTCCTGTCGAGTTCATATGTGACATAACCTCCTCGTCACACTACGCGCAAAGCATGCTCAAGGTGAAATAAGCTTCCATAACGATTACCTTGAAAATAACAAAAAAAAATATTAAAAATTTAATTCCCTAATTTTTAAAATTAAAAAAAATATAATT
This sequence comes from Hymenolepis diminuta, assembly GCA_900708905.1. Classification (NCBI taxonomy): domain Eukaryota; kingdom Metazoa; phylum Platyhelminthes; class Cestoda; order Cyclophyllidea; family Hymenolepididae; genus Hymenolepis; species Hymenolepis diminuta. The sequence goes on along the minus strand of CAADRB010000049.1, from coordinate 35,363 downwards.
TTTAAATTTTTAGAGTTGGTATTTAAATTAACCAATATTTGCAGTGCCTTTTTTAAGATATTTTAAATATGGCGCTGATGTCTGACGCTCCGAAAGATATTAATCAAATAGAACAAGATATTCAGGGAATTAAACAACAAATTGACCAATTCGAAGAGATTCTTAGAAGTGCTGAATCTGGTCATACCTCTGTTTCCTATTTAAATGAGCGATATCATGCCATTATACTTACTACGAAGGATTTATCTCAGCATTTGAAGTCCCTTCGTGCGTAAGAATGCTGAAGCTTTGCTGATTTTATTTACTTTTATGTATTAGTTCTCTTGGTTTTTGTGTGGCCTGTATTTGTGCAACTTTTGTGATCTTTCACTTTCTATTTAATCTACTCATTTAAATCAGGTGTAATAGGTTGAATATTACCTTTTTGTAGAATTTTTCCATACTATACTTTCAGAGCTTCTAATTCACCCGGTGTTAGCGATGCCCTTCGTGCTCGAGCTCGAAATCTTCATGAACAGGCTATTAATCAAACCACCAGAGTTCAGCGTATTGGTCGAGAAACTCAGCGAATCTCGACATCTCTTGCCCGTTCAGCTGCAGCTTCTTCTCAAGGAATCGGTGGCGTCATGGTTGATTTCAGAGGTAGATTATTTACTATGATTTCTTAAGGATATTTACTCATTATTTACTCGCGCAACTTGATGGCCTTCATTTAGTTTTTGTGGCTGCATTGTTCCTCGTTTGTTCTATCGGATTATCCATTCAATATTTCAAGCAAATTTTGGTTCACATTTTCAAAATTTCTTCACTCCCGTTTAATAGCCGTATTATTTTGTTATTGATAATGCAATTTCAGAAAATGTCCTTTGGAGCAATGTAACACTAATTGATTTATTTATTTTACTAACATCTGGAATCACCTGATTTTTTCGCATTTGTGTTTATATGGTGGGAACCCTGCGATCATCTTGGAGCTTTTCACATGATTTGCCGGTGCTTCGCTCTCATTTCCATTTTCGTTTTTTAGTGTTAAATTAAGGATTTTGATTATTTATTCCACTATCTTTAACCTGTTTTTAATGAATAGTTAGTAAGAGCAGCCAAGCACTTGAAAGTTAAATTACGTTTTATGTGTGTATAGATAGGTGCTCAAACTCAATGGGATTTCGAACATTCATCAATAATTCAATCTTTCTTTGTAAAAATCGGTACTTTTATCTTTATTCACTGATACTTATTATATATATAATAGTTTATATATGCGATTGATGCCTGAACAGACAAATAGTAACACGAGTAAACTTCACATCTTTTTAAGAAGTCATAGCTGTGTTTAATCAGCTTGCTCATTTGTATTGTGCGTCAGGAGCTTTGGTCACGTGTTCGTCTTGCAAAGTCAGAGGTCCCGATTTCGACGTCCATCTGTGCACTCAGTAAGCGAAATGATCAATCTCACTGATTAAGTTTGGCTGATAGAGAGGGAATGGCAAAATTTATGCTTTCACTAGAAAGGGTCCATAATGCTATCTTTCTAATCATGATGAGCGTTGAGAAATGCCTTCTTAAATGGGCTTAGGAGCTAGTTGATTCATAATTTTCTAATTTTTAGGCAATGAAAATCTGTCTGTTCCTAAGTCGTTTCTCTGTCGCAAAAAGGAAAAGATTATATATAGATCGATTAACGGTAAGTCTATTTGAGGCTGTGAAAAATAGTTACCTCTTCCGATTACGAAAATCCAAGACGATTTAACAGAAAGACAACACAGATGTCAATGGACACAATATTTGGCAGAGAACTATCTTAGGCTAAGCCAGTCTGATTTACTTATGCGATTAAAATAGGGTAGTAATGTCTTCATAGAACGGAATAAGGCTAGGCAAGAGTAGTGGTTTTATTTATTTATGTAGCATCAATATATAGACCTATCTCTCATCTGTCCACTGGTTTTGTTCAATAAATCAAAACGAAGTGGAGGTTTTCATAAATGAACTATTTCGAGGTGAAACAAGTATGTCCTGTTCCTTTTACTCCCAATGGGTTTCTTGTTTTCGGCTAATTTCGACTAAGAAATAATTCGAAATCTAGAGCACTGACTCCCATGAGAGGTATAATTCAACCATCCTTAATAATAGAATTTTATCTTATTGTTAATTTAGATTTTAATTGTGGGCACTCCATGGGACGTCCAAGTGAAATGTTCAATGTTTTTTTCAGGAGGAAATGTCTCTGGAATGGAGCAGCGGCAACAGATGATGCAAATGCAGGAAGATGAGCAGATGGCACGAGATATGGAGGCTCTGGAGGCCGATATTATCATGGTCAATGAGCTTTTCACCACCTTGGCAACCTACGTTCATGATCAGGGAGAAATCGTTGACTCAATTGAGGCCAATACTGAAGCCGCTTATGTTCAAGTAAGCTAATAAAACACACAATGTTTATTTTATAATGAATATCATGTATGTTTTATATGATTATTTTAGGTTCACTCAGGTGTTCAGCAATTGCAATCAGCTGTTCAACATCGAAAAGCCGCTCGACGCAAGAGGTGCATATGTGCTTTGATTCTCCTTGTTACCCTTTTTATCATTGCCCTTGCAATCGGACTGAGTTTCAGAAAATAGTGTTTCAGATTTGACTCTCCAATATGTGATTTGCTTCTTGACTATATTCCTCCATGTTTAAACGCAAAAAGAACACATTTCATTTCCTTCTCGATATGAAGGGGATGTAGAACTCCTAATTGTCTACTTGATGGTAAATTAACGCATATTTTTTGTGTATTATGTTATTATTAATTTGTTCGAAATCTTGGCTGCTACTAATTGGATAGCATATCAGGAGAGAGATATTACTATTTGATATCGCATCTGAAAAATTAGGACTTCTATTCATCTCAACTAGACAATGAATTTTTAAGTAATGGAAAGGCGAAAAAATACTCTTACGTGGATCAGAAATATAACTACGCATCGTTATATAACTTCTATGTCGGTACTATCAGATGTCACGGAATGACGACGTCAACTCCCATTCATCGATACGGCCATTGTCTGACCAATCATTTGCAGTCAGGTTCAATGATTGGTTTGATCTACTCTGGCCCATCAATATTGGGGTAAATCCAATATCACATGTATAAGTAGAATCTTGTTTTAAGTAAATATCTGCTTCTCAGATTGGTATTGTCTGGTTTAATCTCCCTCTCTGGAGTCTGAGCAAGTGTACCTTACATCTCAGTCACATTTTATAATTGTAAATTTCTTTGTTCGTTCGTTATGGCTCACTCCACTTTCACATTCTGCTTTGACCATCGGCTAAGGGAGGCAGAGTCCATGATTTCTCCCAATTTTGTCAGTTGTTATCTTTGTTTTAAATGATTGAGTTGTGATAGTAGTAACTTCAAGCTAATTGCTTGAAGAGAGAGACTTTAGTGGCTCCGCTCTCTGATTCGAATTGTTTTTACATCCCATATCTGTGGTAAAACCTTTTATTAGATCCATTTCAGTTCAACAGAACTCAATACAGTAAAATAAGCTGCTGTTGTGAACTATTACAAAGTCGGAAGATGGTCACACAAATGCTAGTCTTGTATTTCTGCAAGAAGTTAACGGGTGAAGATTTGAAAACGAGCCAAGAACAAGCAAACACAGATTAATGCGTGTTTAAACTCTGCAAGATGCTGTTAATTATCCTGTGATCCCATTATTTTACAATTGCATATGAAGCACGTAGTCAAGACCTTGAGGATGGTTCGACGGAAAAGGAATGGGTTGAAATATGGAAAAATACCAGTAATACCGTCAAATAGGCCACTATGAGTTATGCACAAACCATGTGCAACACTCTTCTGATCGTTTAGATATATTCACATATTATTACTGCCAATCCTCTCTACAAGAACAGGATAGAGAGGATAGAATTTTCTGGCAACAAAAGGAAAATTCAGTGAGGATGTTGGAGGCGAAGGCACAGGATGTGATGAGAGAGAAATTACACAGGGAGGAATGCGAATATGAGGTATTTTTCAAGTAGAATGAAACTGTTCATTAATAGGTGATTCAAAGTATGATAAAGACGTCAACTTATGGGTGTTTTGCCCCATAAAAGTTAGAGTTGAAGATCATAAAGACGTCAATGCATCTGCGCTACAAAGACGTTAAATCATATTCTCAAGAGTGCTCTCATATTAGTATATGGGAACGTCATAGCCGAAATAGAGAAAAAACAACACATTGGGGACCTACTAAAAAGTCTTAAATTATATCACGAACTAGGTCCGCCAAAGTACCCCACAAATTGTCGTCACTTACCACTGCCATTCTCGTCTTGACATCATGGTACTCATTTCGGATTGGACTCTTTGTCATTGGTGTCAACGACAGTTCTCCGCATATCTTGATTTTACAGTTATTACCTATTTTATTGACTCCAAGTTGTCCATTCTCGTAACAAAATTTCATTCGAAATTATGTCAATGGATTTCACCTGAAGTGAGCTCTAGTGGGCTCTGTAATGAAAAAGTGTATTTAAAATTTTGTGTCTAATCATCCAAGTTAATCAATCGGTCAATAAGCTCTGGACATTGGGAATATGAATTCACTCAGAAACTTAGAGTGAAATTCCAGAACGTATTCTAGAACATGAAGCAATAAACAACACCCGCTTAGTAAAATTGGAATCTATATGTAACACCTTTTAAAGCTGCTGACCTTGAAGTGTTGTTTGAATGGTAGATTCACCAGCGTTGGCCCTGTTTAACTGATGTACTTGAGTGTTAATACAAGAGGCCTCACTAAAATCGTGTCTTCCCTCTAATTTGATGTTGAAGTAGTAAGAATGGGTGCATTACACCATAATCAAATAAAGTAAGCAGGTTTTAAATCCTTGACTTGATCTCTTAATTCTAGCCGATCCTCTTCCCTTCACTCCTATTGAACTGTTTTGCCCTTTACTGCGTTTGGATGCATTTCCAAGAGGAAAAACTGTAGTAAATAACAATTGAAGTTAAAATTGAACAAATCAGAAATAAATACCTAGAGATCAAGGATAGTATGCTCTTATGTAACTTGATTATTAGAAGTCCTCATATTTACATAAAAAGTGAAACCTTGTATATACTGTAGCAGATATTACGCAAATAGGTCCTTGGCAAAAGCTTATTAATCTTGTTAGAAGTCCAACTAGCTGTGGACAAGTACAACTAGCTTCTAGCAGAGTCCTCTAGTAGAAGTTGCTCCAAAATTAGCTAGGCTGCGTCCAAAGCAGCGAAGACGGAGGACGTATCGTGTGGCGAGAGCTTAGCAATTCTAGGCTGCACGAATGCCGATCGCTGATTGGCTGGGAGGCCACTGCATGCACACCGGGCTTGCTCGATGCGCAATACTTAACAGAATGTTCTAGCGTTCCCCAAATCACTATGGTCAGCCTCGATAGCGTTGTGCGCTCCACCGTGGAGAAGGAGAGTTGTAAGGAGAGCTGATTAATCGTCTAAATTGTAAGGGGGACAATGGACTTGAGAGTAATGTCCAAATAAAATACATTTAGAGAGGCTGTCAAATTTCGCAGACTTTGTTCAGTTGCCTTTGTTCGGAATATAAATTAAACACCAAAGAATAAAAGTTTTGTAATAATGACATTTAGAATGAAATTAGGAAATTATTCGAATAAACTGAAGTTCACATTTAAACATGCAGCTGTCTAAATGCCGACAAATTTCTTGACTTATTCATCTTTCCAACAATAAATTCAAGAAAATAAATGTTTAAAACAATAATAAAGTAAGAGTTTTGAAATTCCTCAATTCTAACCCTCTTATGTTGGTTCATTGAAAAAAGAACTGGGAGTATTCATCGGTAAGGTCGAGATGACTTTATCAAAAAGTTAGCAAATGCAAATTTAGTAATGCTCAAAAGGTTGTTGTGCAAAGTCTTGGTTCGGAAGAAGGTGGAAACAATTAATAGGAGAGTGTAGATGAGATAATACACAAAAAGAAAACACAAAACATGAATAAAAGCACCTTAGTCAGGTTGCTAGGGTACTGAAATAAGAGATTTATTTGAGGTGAGGTAAATAATTTTGAAGAAGTAATAATGTTTACGGCATCCCAAACTGTAATGACTTGCTGAATATTCTTGGAATAAAGTTGTGTACAGTGTTGCCTCATTTCCATACACATCCAGATTTAAGGTAAAGTAAGACACCTGATGCCTCGATTGATTATCCAATTCTACCCCACTCTCCCGTTTCATTCCTTATTGGTACATCTTGCTGCTCCTGTGTTCAGATGCTGATCAATATTAAAGTGGACTTTTTCGTTTTACCAGGGCTATGTAGTGATGAGATTGTTAAATTTTTTGTTATGCTCCCTTAATTATCCCATGAAAATTTTCATCTTATTTTATTCAAATATTTCTTGCTACTCGGTTCGTCAGCTGAGAACCTATGTCAAGTATGACCGGTGATCAAGTAACCTGAAATGCACAAATAGGGGAAAATAGGTTCTGTTCACTAGCTGAATGAGTTTCTGTTCTGTTCTGAC